>SZWC01009952.1:57298-69703 GCA_023375785.1 Penium margaritaceum
CCCCTTGTCGTTGGCCTTGTGTCTCCCATCGGTCTTCGTCCATTTCCCTGCCTCGTCTCTCCCGTTCTCCCTCCCCCCTCTGCACCTTGTGTGTGTGCCTCCGTCGTCGTGTGCCTCTGGGCGTTGGTGTGCAGGTCCTTGACCGAGTGGCCCTGTCCTTGGCGGTGTGGCGTTCCGCGCGGGCTGCTCCGGTCGGGTGCCGTTGGCTGGGCGCTTCGGGCGGGGTGCTTCTGGATGGGTGCTTCTGGAGGGGTACCTCTGGATGGTGCTTCTGGCTGGTCGTTGCTGGATGGGTGCTCCTGGAGGGGTGCTCCTTGGTGGGTGCTTCTGGATGGGTGCTTCTAGAAGAGTGCTCCTTGAGGGGTGCTTCGGGTGTTGCTTCCGGCTGGGCACTGCTGGAGGGGTGCTCCTGGAGGGGTACTCCTGGATGATGCTCTGAGCTGGGTGCAGCTAGATGGGTGCTCCTGGAGGGGTGCTCTTGGATGGGTGCTTCCGGCTGGGTGTCCCTAGAGGGGTGCTCCTGCCTGGGTGCTCCTGACAGGTCCTCGTGGTCCTTGTGCGCTTGTGGTGTGGTGTTCAAGCTTTCTGCTTGGGGCATCCACCCTCACTTATGCTATCGTGTTAAAGTAGCAAACATTTAATGCTACTTGGGTTAGCCAGCCTAGTTTAGTCCTTGACTTCTTCCCGGTTATGTTCCTTGTGAGACGTACGTCTCCTTGCACTCTGCTTTTGCGGGACACGCTCAACTTTCACTCGAGCTGTGTCACTTGTGTCTCGCGTGGCTCATCACACGATGTGGCGAGCCACGCGAGACCTGTGGTGCGACCCGATAGGGGTCAGGCACCCAGGCTCCTCACGCTCACTTTCATTCCTAACATTTGTAATTTCGTCTCGATCTATCTCTCTAACTCTCGATCCTCCCCTCACAGCTCTCGAGAGCCCCGCCCCTCACAGCTCTCCAGAGCCCCACCCCTCACAGCTCTCGAGAGCTCCCGACCCCCGCGACTAAGTGTCGCGCTCTCTCCCTCCTAAACCCAAGAGTCCTCGCTCTCGGGTCACTCCCTCCCCCCTCGTCCACCTCTCTCTCTCCCTCTCCCTCGCACGGGCCGGTGTGGCCCTGTTCAACAAGGCGCGGAACTCTGTGGATGTGTGAGCCCTCAGCGTCAAGACTGAGTGTGGACAGTGTCCGAATGAGCTTTGACACAGTGTCAGGGCCCACATGACACAGGCGAAGATGTAGCAGTCGCTTGTCCTCAACTGATAGAACAACAATGACAAACACACAAGCAGGAGGAGAGGGGGAGCAAGAAGGATAAGAAATCCAAGAGACACGATACAGATAACCCACAATAGAGGCACAAAGAAAAACGGTATGAGGATCACTAGCTTTCACAGCCGTGGAGTCTGCAGTGTGCTCCACAGAGAGTCCCATCAGTATGTAGGTACCCATAGAAAGCATGTTGAGCTCAAGGTCGGGCACAAAAAGCACCTCAAAAAGACAGTGGGGGCCAGAGGGACCATCAAAGCACACAAATCCAACATCTTGGACCGACGAGGATTGACCATAGCCTATGCGGAGCGAACAGACGCAAAAGGAACGAGAACAACGAAGTCACTACGACGAGAGGTCATGTTATGAGTGGCACCAAAATCGATGGTCCAAGTGCCACCGGGATCACAACCGGAGGACGTCACTATACAACAAGCAATGGAACACTTGGCCTCAGACGGGCGCTGAGCAGCACGTGAGGAGGCACGACGAAGAGCACATATGTGTGACTCATGAATCCAATCGGTACTGTCAGGCCCATCATCATCACATGCTAATTGTACTCCCCCACACGAGTCATCATGAGCGTCGAGAACCATCAAACAAATAATGTGTGTACCACCCGCCTATGACAACACACTCGTGCCTCCCTGAAAGCGAAGTGCCAGAAGCTAACGAAGCTCGGCGATGGTGCGGTCACACGGGTCCGGGTCGCCAGTGCTTGCCGATGGGGACGCGAGAACTGCTACAGTCGTGGTCGCCGTGCGACCGGAGGTTGTGCTGCTCGACGCATCCCGCTACACGTGTGCACCTAGAAGACCGCGAGTGATACATGCTTAGTCAAGTGGCTATTGGCACTCGGTGTGGCGACGAGCGCTTGCACAGCTATAGCGGTGGACAGTTCGTCCACAACTATCGCCCAACAATTTTTGCTGCTACGATTGCTACTGGCCCAAACCACGCTTCTTCTAACCCTTCTTCTCCTGTGTCGCGGCTGCCACACCCTGCATCTGAGTCGGGGTAGCTGGGATGGAAGGGGAAGAGGAGGGCTTGTCAGAGGATGAAGAAGTGGACTATAAGGGGGATGTCAACGACGACGCGAGAATCGCTAGAGCAAGGGAACTCTCCTGATGGGCCACGGCTGCCTCGCGGGTCGAAGTCATGTGGAGGAAGAGCTAATGCGCCCAAGGAAGAAGCTAAAGAGAGGTGGAAATGGGCTTGAGCACGGCGTCGTTGTATCCTAAGAAGATGTCTACGTGCTCAAGACGGACTTAAATCATGAGCATGCGAAGCGCCCAGAGTTGTAAACCTCATGAAGTCCGAAGGCGCGTGTAGATGCACATGGCATGCCGCCAGTAATCGGCTACGGGCTTGGTAGGTCCCTGACAAAGGGAGTGAATGGCGCGTATGTGAGCCGTGCGGGTGGCGTGCGTCACTGTAGCAAGCAAGAATATTGCCAGGTCCCAGCCGCCACGTGGATCAGCACCCACGCCCTTGCCGGCCTCTCCAAGGAAAGGGCGAAAGTCCACAACAGTCTCGCACGGCATGGCGTACAGGAGTGCACGCATTGCCCNCGGTCCGTAACCTGGTACGGACTGTGATAGTAGGGCCATACCCCCTCTTACGTGGCCCAGACCTGGAAGAGCGTCTTCTAGCAATCACAGCCATCCTCGCTGACATATCATAGGGGCGGTGTCTTGAAGTCCTTGGGTTGCCGCTTCGTGGGGAGAGCAACCACTGGCTGGGAAGGACGAGGGGTGGGGAAGACACCAGGACGAGGATAGTCACCGAGGTTGGGATCAGGCAAGGATCGGATCTTCGGGAACAGGGAACCCGAACGCATCTGAAGCTGGCGGAGACACTTTTGAAGCACACGAATATCCTCCATACCTGGCATGTCAGGGTCCTCATCCAAAGGATAAAAAAGTGGCAGGTCCTGCCCTACTGCTCTCCTCGCTACAGATGCTCACTACTGTGGATAAGGTATGGCACCGCCGACTCCTTCGGATGTCTGTTGTCGGGTTGTGGACTGATCACGAAGAAGATCACTCATCACACGCATGTTGTCAACTTACTGCTGCTTCCGACATCGTATCTCATCCTGCTGACTACGCAGATCCGCAATGGCCTGCGAGTGTGGGCTCATGATCCCTGAGGAGGAGGACGAGGGATCTAGTGGTCCTTTGCCCTTTTCACCTGTCGAAACCATGTGAGCGCTGAGTACGGACCCGGTGTCAAACTGGTCAGGTCTTTGAATTGTCAGCGGTTCTTGAGTAGTTGAAACACTGGTAATCTTTGACTTTCCGATCCATAAATCTGACTAAGGCAGGTGCTAACATCAGCAGAGATTTTCTCACATCAGCACGGACCTTCATGACATCAGCAAGGGAAATGTTGACGTCAGCATAGTTTTTTGGCTGAAAATTTTCACGTCTACCGGGAAGCCACTCCACAGTAGTCGTACGGAAGCTACGTGGAAGCTTTGTAGTAGCTTTTGCTCGGTTGCTGCACCTATTGCGCTTGCGCATGCAAAAGCAGCCGCGTGGTTGCTTACGTAGTTGTGGCAGCAGTTGCGCGCTGCTATAATGCTGTAGCGCTATTGCACACTACCCCAGTTATGTGCTACTGCTATTGTGCATGACCGCTAATACGCGCTACCACTGCTACTCGCTACTACTGCCCTGCTCAACGCTACCGTTGTTGCATGCGGCTACTTGCTGCTGCTGCTGCTGCTGCCTGTGACCGCCTACTACGGGTGTTGCTTCCTACCACTGCGTAGTGGTGCTAAGCGCTGCTCCTATTGCTCGTTGTGTTGTTGCACGCTGCTACTGTCGCGCGCTATTGCTGCTGCTGACAACCGCTGTCTGCTACAGCCTGTTGCTGCCACTACTAGCGCCAATGCCTGTAGCTGCTAGTGGCTGCCGCTTGCAGCAGTTGTCGCCTGCTGCTTCTAATAGCTGCTATGAATGCACTCTCACGTGGTCAAGGTGGGTGATGTATCCGACAGTTGGGTGACGTCGAGTTGTCCTTGTGCATTGGTTTGACGGTGATGCTTTCTGTTGCTACTCTGCTATGTCTCTGTTGCACACCGCAGCAAGAACTGTCTCACTGTTCCTATACCATGAGAAATTGCGTGGAAGCTTCCTAACGACACACACGTTGACTAGGCGTCAGTGCCTGATCAGACGGCGACGACGGTCCCAAGTCGTACACATAACGCAAGGGTCTGGCTAGGAGACACAAGGCAAAGTGTCAGAATGCTTCAATAGCATTTGCAGAGAGAGCTGACAAATGACAGGTCCATGGCATAAGTACATGCCGTGACACACGGCTGGTGTCGCACGCGGCAGCACAAGGTCTGTCTTCAAACCGGCCCAAAACCATTGTTTTGGCCATAACTGAGCATAGACATGCCAGAACGCTACACTGCATGAACATAGACGTGCAGAATCACAAGTCGAATGTTATGAATGGTCATGTGCATGCACCTGGCAACAAACGGTGGACATACAATGGAAAAGCATGCAAATCGGACCCACGGTCAGTCCACCGATGAACTCCTACGTGCTATAGAAAAACTATAAGAGGTCCCAGATAGCGTCCATAACTCTGGGGCGGTCACCGGTCAGCTCCAAGCTGAGAACACATTGGTACCACCTGGGTCTGCATCAGGGATCTGCACGGGCATGGACACGGCCGAGTTGTCAGAGTAAACTGTACAGGTCGAGAGGAACGTCACAAATCACAACACTCCCATCTCGCGATAGCGACGGGGTGGCTGTGAACCACCCCTTCCTCGAGGGTTGGCTGGTGACCGGCCACCCGTTGGCCTCTTAGCCGGACGGCCGTCGACAAGCGGGCTGGGTGGCCGGCGGTTAGTCAAGTGATTAGCTGGCCACCCGCCGGCGAGCCACCAGCCACCGCTCAAGTTGGTGGCTCGATTGGTGGCCAAGAGGTTGAGAGGCTACGAGGGTCGAGGCTTGTTACCTCGTGCCCTCGCCCTCGCTCACCCTCCTTGCACATGAGAGCAAACGAGGATGAGAGTGAGGGGTGTACGATAGAAGTAAGCACAAAATTGTAGATCATCCCTTGCAAGGTTGATTTTGCGCCGACGCATAAAAATGGAACTTGAGTTCGTTTAGGCCGAACTGCGAGAAAATTGGGTTGAACTCATGAGTTAAAGGCAATACCCCCTCGTTTCGAGCCCAGAACGAGGGAGCAAGGTAAGACGAAAATGAGCCTCCGAAGACTTGAAATATTACAGTCCTCGTGCACGGGTCGTTGATGATAACTGCCCTTAAGATCGATGCAGAGGGGGGAAACTGTTGTGATTTGTGCATTCGTGTACAGTTTACTGTGACCACTCGGCCGTGTCCATACTCGTGCAGATCCCTGAGGCGGGCCCTGGTGACACCGGTGTGACGACTGGCGGTGGACTACCGGCTTGGAGCTAGCCGACTACCGTTCCAGAGCCCCAGATGCTGTCGGGACTCTCTGCTGTCTTTTCTACAGCTTGCAGGCGTCCTTCGGCGGACTGGCAATGAGCCTTATTTGCATGTTTTTGCATTGTGTGTCCACCTTCTGATGATGGATGCATGCATGTGACCAGTGGCAGTGTCCGTCTTTTGATTCTGCATGCCTAGGTTCAAACGGCGTAGCATTCTGACATGTGTGCGCAGAGTTACGGCCAAAACAGTGGTTTTGGGCCGGTTTTAGGACAGCTCTTGGTCTGCCGCGTGAGACACCCGCCGTGCGCCGCGGCAGGTATTCATGCCTTGGACCTGTCATTTGTTAACTCTGTCTGCATATGCTATTGAAGCATTCTGACACTTTGTCTTGTGTCTCCTAGCCAAACCCTTGCCGTTGTGTGCACGACCTGTGACTGTCTTCACCGTCTGACTAGGCACTGACACCTTGTCAGCAGCTATGTTGCTAGGAAGCTTCCACGCATTTTCTCTTGGCATCATAGCAGTGAGACAGTTCTCACTGAGCTACGCAGCAGAGATGCAGCAGAGCAGCAGCAGTGAGAGTCACCGCTGCAGCAGATTCCTTCGGGCCTGTCGAAGACAGCCGGTTGCCGTCGGCGCAGCCCTCACCCACCATGTGAGATCGCAACAGTGTTGTTGCCACCGTGCCAGTTGCAGCAGCAGAGGCAACAGCAGCAGTGTAGCAGCAGCAACATCGGTGCGTGGCGGCTGTAGTGAGCGCAGCCGCCATCCACAGCCGCATTGGCAGCAGCAACAGCGGCGGTAGCAGTAGCGCAGCAGCAGCGGTGGCAGCAGCAGAGCAGTAGCAGTGGCGGCAGTAGCAGCACAGCAGCAGCAGCGGCAACAGCAGCGCAGCAGCAACAGCGGCAGCTGCGGCGGCAACAGTAGGGCAGCAGTGGCAGCAGCAGCAGCAGCAGCAGAAGCAGCAGTGCAATAGTGGCAGCAACAGCAGCGCGCGGCGGCGGCAGCGAGCAGCAGCCGCAGCGCGCAACAGCAACAGCAGCAGCAGTGCAACCGCTGCTGCCACCGTTGCATACGTAGCTACACAGCTGCTGCTGCAGCTGACAGCACAGCTACAACAGCAGCTAAGCGGAAGCTGTTGCGTTGCCGCCGCGGAGCAGCTGCAGGCTCGCAAAGAGTCGCGAGGAAGGAGAAAAAAAGGGAGGAAAGGCAAGCTGATGTCAGCAATTTTTTTTGCTGATGTCATCAGGTCGTGCTGACGTCAGCAACCACCAGCGGACGTCAACACCATACTTTGCCAAATTGTTGGCCGGACAGTCAAAAGATGCGAGTGTTTCAAATCCTCTAGAAACGCTGACCGTTTTGTAATCCGACAAACTTTACCTGTCGCCCCATACTGAGCGGCGACATGAGCCTGTCCGAGAACAAGAAGGGACTAGGCGACCCCTCTGTTGTGATGTTGTCAGCCATACACAGTTGTACAGTAGGTTGTGACCACTCGGCCGTGTCCATGCTCGTGCAGATCCCTGAGGCGGACCCAACTGGAGACGGAGTCACCTGAGGTGGTGCTCCACCCGCTGGAGGCAGCCTGGTAGCCTATCTGGAGTACCGGAGGGTTGCCACGACCTACGGACTGCGTTTGGAGACCTTAAGGATTTTCTCGGTGGACAGCCCTGCCAGGCTGATTTGCATGTTCATTTTCTTACACTCTCCAGCTGCTGCCGGACATAGGCGTGTGACCAGTCGTTGTGTCCGTCTTTTTGTCAGGCATCCGTAGGATCAGACGGCGCTCCATTTGGATGCCTGTTCGCAGAGTTATGGCCAAAACAGTGGTTTTTGGCCGCTTCAGGACAGACAGGTGCCGCCGCGTGCGCCACCCACTGTGAGCCGCGGCGGCTATTTATGCTGTGGACCTGTCATTTGTCAGCTCTCTCTGCACATTCACTGCAATGCAGCTTCTGAGACTTGTCTTGTCTCTCCTAGCCTGACCCTTGCTGTTCTCGCACCCGCTTGCATGCTAGTGCGTTAAGCTGACTGGTCTGTGCCGCCACGTCAGCAGCAGCATTGCCAGGAAGCTGTGGTGAATCTTCTCTTGGTATCAGAGCAGCGAGCCAGAGCTCGCACAGCTGCGCAGCAGAGACGCAGCGTTTGCAGCAGCAGTGAGCAACAGCAGCAGNCAATGCAGCTTCTGAGACTTGTCTTGTCTCTCCTAGCCTGACCCTTGCTGTTCTCGCACCCGCTTGCATGCTAGTGCGTTAAGCTGACTGGTCTGTGCCGCCACGTCAGCAGCAGCATTGCCAGGAAGCTGTGGTGAATCTTCTTTTGGTATCAGAGCAGCGAGCCAGAGCTCGCACAGCTGCACAGCAGAGACGCAGCGTTTGCAGCAGCAGTGAGCAACAGTAGTAGCAGCCCTGAGTGGCAGCAGCAGCTCAGCCCACCGCAGCAGCAACGTGTCCTGTGAGGGGGGGGCCACCACCACGCACCAGTGGATGCAGCCACGACAGCCGCATCAGTCAACACGGCCGCGGCTAGAGCGATCGCGGCCTCTCCACCCACGGCCGCAGCAGACGCAGCAGACGTGGCCATGACATCAGCCGCAGAAGCAGTAGCGGCGGCGGCAAAAGGGAGCAGCTGCGGCAGCAGCAGGCGCGGCAGTGGCAGCTGCCATAACAGCAGCAGCCGCGGCCTTGGCGGCAGCCGCAACAGCCAGCAGCGGCAGCAGCAGCCGTGGCAGCAGCCAGCTACCGCGGCAGCAGCCAGCAGCCGCGGCAGCAGCCAGCAGCGGCTGCGGCAGCAGCAGCAGCAGCCGCGGCTGCTGCAGCAACAGCGCAATAGTGCAGCGCAGCAGCAGCCGCAGCGCAGCAGCAGCGCAGCGCAGCAGCGGCTGCGGCAGCAGCAGCAGCAGCCGTGGCTGCTGCAGCAACAGCAGCCGTGGCTGCTGTAGCAACAGCGCAACAGTGCAGCGCAGCAGCAGCCGCAGCGCAGTAGCAGCGCAGCGCAGCAGCGGCTGCGCAGCAGCAGCAGCGCAGCAGCGCAGCAGCAGCGCAGCAGCAGCGGCAGCGTAGTAGCGCAGCAGCAGCAGCGGCAGCGCAGCAGTAGGAGTGCAGCGCAGCAGCGGTAGCGCAGCAGCAGCGCAGCGCAGCAGCGGCAGCGTAGCACAGCAGCGGCAGCGTAGCAGTGCAGTAGTGCAGTAGCGCAGCAGAAGCGTAGCAGCAGTAGCAGCACAGTAGCGCAGCAGCAGTAGTGGCAGCACAGCAACAGCAACGCAGCGCAGCAGCGACAGCGCAACAGCAGCGCAGCGCTGCCACGGCTGCGCAACAGCTGCGGCAGCGCAGCGGCAGCAGCGTAGCGCAGCAACGGCAGCGCTGCAGTAGCGTAGCAGCGCTGTAGCAGCACCAGAGCAGTAGCAGCGTAGCGCAGCAGCATCAGCAGTGGCATCGACGACGCCCGCAGCCCACTCCTCACGTCAGCGGTGAGTACGCTGACGTCATCAGACTTGGTGAAAGTTTTTGACAAAAAGTCAATTTTTGCCAGCGTTTCAATTCCTCGAGAAACCGGAAGACACCGTCACGAGCGGGGCCCGCAGTCCACGCTCAAAGGCGATTGACTTCCTATTGGTGGAGCAGTCATCGCTCCGCCAGCGCCAGGATGAGCAGTCAGCGATTCTGCGGCAGATCCGCGATGCCTTAGTCTCTCTGTCTGGGACATCGGGACATCAGCCCGAGAACGAGAGAGGCAACCCCATCGGGCTAGGAGTNGTCAATTTTTGCCAGCGTTTCAATTCCTCGAGAAACCGGAAGACACCGTCACGAGCGGGGCCCGCAGTCCACGCTCAAAGGCGATTGACTTCCTATTGGTGGAGCAGTCATCGCTCCGCCAGCGCCAGGATGAGCAGTCAGCGATTCTGCGGCAGATCCGCGATGCCTTAGTCTCTCTGTCTGGGACATCGGGACATCAGCCCGAGAACGAGAGAGGCAACCCCATCGGGCTAGGAGTCTGCTGGTCCCGCTGCCGCTCCTACGTAGAGACAAGAGTCCATTGTCGAGGAGTGGGATCAGGTTCCCCCTCCCACTGGGGAGGATGCGCTTCGCCGGCTGATGGAGCAGATGAGTAGCCTGCGCATTGAGACGCCGGCGCCCTGTCCGAGGAGACATCAACAGCAGCAGCAGCAGCAGCAGCAGTCGGAGCGACAATAGCAGCAGCAGTAGCAGCAGGCCGACCCACGTCAGGCCTCGGGTGCCGCTGGGGGAGCAGCGTTGATGCCTCTCATGCCCTTCCCACGTCCGCTCCTAGCGCCGCCTGAGGTCCAGCTCCCCACGGAGCGACGACCCAAGGACTTCGAGACTTCCCCGCCTCGCTACGACAGCAAAGCGGGGTTTGACTGTTGGGAGGTGTTGTTTCAGGTATGGGTGGACTCGGAGGGGGTCTGGCCCTACTACCACAGCCAGTACCAGACGGCTGATCCGCTCCAGTCCCTTACAGCAGCGCGTGCCATGCGTGGACTGTTGTACGCGGTTCCGCAGGAGACAGTGGTCGACTTCCGCCCTTTCTTGGGCGCGCCTGGGACTGGAGCAGGCGCAGACTCGCGCCGCGGCTGGGAGCTGGCGCTGACCCTATTTGCAGCTCAGACTCACGCGACCCGATCCGCGCGCCTTCGCGAGTTCCACTCTCTTCATCAGGGATCCTCGGAGTCAGCAGCTGATTACTGGCGTCGGGCCATGCACCTCTACACTCGCCTGGGCACCGGAGGCGGGTCTCAGCTCTGGGCGCTGGACACCATCATGCTGGGAGTGCGCCCTGAGCTCACAGACACCTTCTCCCGCCTCGACCAGGATGTCCTCGCGTCCATGTCAGACACCCTGCAGCTACTACCCTGGGCGCAGTGGTACTTCATTCATGTCGCGACGGCTGTCGAGGCAGCCCGCGTGCATCGGCAGGGCGCCATGGTCGCAGCAGCAGTGGGAGCGACGTCCTCTACGCCTTCCACACCGTCGTCCGTCTTCACCCCCACCAGCTCCGCCTCTCCCTCTCCCGCCTCCTCCCCTATTGTTTCGACAGCCACTGCAACAGTCGTGAAGGGGAAGAAGGGGAAAAGGAAGAAGGGACCGCAGCAGCCTTCTAGTGGCACTGGACGGGCTGTCCGCTGCCACAACTGTTGCGGACCTCATCGCTACACTGAGTGTCAGTAGGAGCTGGACTGGGCGAGGATCACCCGCGGTCTTCAGACAGCCCACGAGGAGCGGATCCGCACTGGAGCGGCAGCCCGTGTCGCGGCGACCTCGGGTGCACAGAGTGACTGTCCATCTGTGTTTGTTGCACGTGGTCATGCTTGTGGGGGAGCTTCGTCACCTGGTGAGGATGAGTCTGACAGCACAGAGTGGTTGGATGAGTCGTATCGTCGTGCATTGTCCCGTTGTCCTGCCACACCTACTGAGCGTCCAGTAGAGGCAGCGTGCTCCGTTGCTCGTTGCACCATGACCACCACAGGTCGTGAGGCGAGTGGCCACTGGATCATTGACTCAGGGGCCACTCACCACATGACCTGTGACCGTACCGCCTTTGTCGTGCTTGGTCCTGTTGGGTCTGTTCGGTCAGTGCGGACAGGTTCTGGTCAGTCACTACCTGTTCAGGGGACAGGGGTCGTATGGTTTGATGGTCCGTCTGGTCCCGTGTACCTTTCTGACATGCTTTTTGTGCCTGATCTCGAGCTCAGCCTGCTCTCTGTCCGTGCCTGCACGAGGATGGGTCTCTCTGTTCACCACTCCTCTGATGATGCCACGATTACAGCACTTGACACTTCCATGGTTGTGTTGCGTGCCACTGTTGTGGATGACCTGTATCGCATAGCGCGCTGCTCTGCCCCTGCCTCTTCCCCTTGCTCGTCTGCTCGCGTCTTTGTCACGGGAGTGTTGTCTCCTGACCACCAGCGCCTGTTACACCGGCGCCTATGTCATGTGGGCACGGACACTGTGTCCAAACTCATCCGTACACAGCCCGCCCTCGGTCTTGACGTGGCTTCCTTCGAGAAGCCGCCTAAGACCGACTGTTTGTTCTGCGCTCAGGGTAAAATGCATCGCTGCACTTACCCTGCCTCCGTCACTCGCGCGCAACGTCCCCTGGAGCTTGTCCACTCGGACCTCCTCGGACCTCTCCCTGTCGAGTCTGTCACTGACCGTGGTCGGTATGTCCTTACCCTCACGGATGACTTCACCCGCATGCGGTGGGTCTACTGCCTCCGCCACAAGAGCGATGCCGCTCTTGCCGTGCGCTTGTGGCTCGTGATGGCTGAGCATCAGTCTCGTCCCTCCCTCCACACCTTCCGCTCTGACCGCGGTGGTGAGTATCTCGTTGAGCTGACCACTCACTTCGCCGAGCTTGGTATCTGTCACCAGCTCTCGGCGCCTGCTACGCCACAACAGAACGGTGTGTCTGAGCGTTGGAACCGCACCATGGAGGATGCGGTTCGCGCTATGCGCGCTGAGTGCGGTCTCCCGGAGTCCTTCGCCTTCGAGTGCTTCGCCTACATGACGTGGGTCTGGAACCGCCTCCCGCATGGTCCCTTGCCGGACCACGTCACGCCGTATGAGCTGTGGTTCGGTCACCGTGCGGATCTCAGGCTTGCTCGCGTCTGGGGTTCCTTGGCTTGCGTCTGGTACACCGAGGACCAGCAGGGGTCCAAGGTCTCTC
>SZWC01009952.1:92606-103783 GCA_023375785.1 Penium margaritaceum
TCATCTATAACTGAAGCACGCAGGACAATGCTACGGGTGTCAAGAGCAGTCACAGTCGCTGAATCAGCGGTATGCTCAACGGAGAGACCCATCAGAGTGCAGGCACGCACAGACAGCAGACTGAGCTCAAGATCAGGCACAAACAGCAGGTCAGAGAGATACAGGGGGCCAGACGGATCATCAAAGCATACAACCCCAACACCGTGGACCGGCAAGGACTGACGAGAGCCTGTACAAACAGAACGGACAGTCGTGACAGGACCAAGTACCACAAAGTCACTACGACGACACGTCATGTGATGGGTGGCACCGGCATCGATGATCCAAGTGCCACCGGAGTCACGACTGGTGGACGTCACTGTCCAACGAGCAATGGAACACTCCGCATCAGAGGGACGCTGAGCCGTCAGTGGGAAGGAACGACGTACATCACGAAGGTGAGACTCATGAATCCAGTCAGTGCAGTCAGGCCCATCATCATCACATCCGGACTGTGCTCTCCCACACGTGTCATCACGAGTCACGAGGACGGACGAACAAGCAGTCTGTGACCCACTCGAAGATGACAACACACTTGGCGATGGTGCGGTCGTGTGGGTCTGGATCACTGCTGCTCACTGGTGAGGACGCAAGATTAGCTGCAGTCGTGGTCGCCGCGCGTCCAGAGGAGTGTACGGGCGACGTGCCGGACGCGGTGCGAGAAGCATGGGCAGCCTGAAGCCCACGAGTGATGCGCGCCCAGTCAAGCGGCTGTAGGCACTCGGTGTAGCGATGGGCGCCTCCACAGTTATAGCAGTGCACGGAACGACCACTGCTACCACTGGATGACGGCTGCTGCTGACCCGATCCGCGCCTCCTATTCTTCTTCTTCCCCTAGGCAGCTGCTGCAACGTCCTGCGTCTGCGTGGGTGTAGATGGGGTCGAAGAGGAGGAGGAAGATGAGGTAGTGATGGAGGTGGATGAGGGTGACTGCAGGAGGGAAGATGGTGGTGATGCGATGAGTGCTGCAGCGAGGGAAGTCTCCTGATGCGCTACTGCTGCCTCGCGGGCCTATGTCACCTGGAGGAGAAGCTGATGCGCCCAAGGGAGCAGCTGCAGAGTGGCTGCGAAAGGCTCGAGGGCAGCGTCGCTGTACTGTGTGAAGATATTCGTGTACTCCAGGCGAACTCCGAGCATGATCGTCCAAAGCGCCCACAGCTGTGTGCCCCCTGAGGTCCCCAGACGCATGTAGATATGCATGGCGCATCGCCAGTAATCCGCCGCAGGCTCCGCTGGTCCCTGACGGAGCGAGTGGAAAGCACGAATGTGTTACACATGCGTGGCGTGCGTCTCTGCGGCCAGTAGGGACAACGCCAGATCCCAGCCTCCACGAGGATCGGCTCCGGTGCCTGTGCCAGCCTCACCAAGGAAGGGGCGGAAGTCGTCGACAGTCTCGCGTGGCATGGCATAGAGAAGTCCGCGCATGGCCCGGGCTGCTGTCAGCGCCTGTGCTGGATCTGTAGACTGGTATGGGCTGTGGTAGTAAGGCTACACTCCCTCGAAAGTGGCCCATACCTGAAACAGGATTTCCCAGTAGTAGAAGCCATCCTCGCTGATGTACCGTGGAGGTGGTGCCTCAAAGTCCTTTGGCTGCCGCTCCGTGGGGAGAGCAACCGCAGGCTGAGGCGAGAGACGGGAAAAACTCCTGGGAGAGGGTGATCACCGGGGAAGTCAGGTGACGATCGTATCGGGGACACGGGAGGAGGTCGGGCACCCGTCTGCAGCTGACGGAGGCGCTCCTGTAAAAGACGAATCTCCTGCTCCTGGGAGTCATCCTCGAAGCCTGGCATGAATGGCTCGTCATCAAGGAGGTCAGCAGGTGGTGGAGAAACCATAGCAGGAGGTGAAGCAGGCGGAGCACCTGTCAAGGGCACCTGGGCCGAGTGCTGGGTAGAGGCCGCAACGCCGGCAGCTCCCTCAGAAATCCGCGAAGGAGCCGTGGACTGAGCACGTAGAAGCTCAGTCAGCGTGCGGATTGCGTCAGTCTGCTCTCGCTGCAGACGACGCAGCTCATCCTGCTGGCTGCGCAGGTCCGCAATGGCCTGCGAGCGAGGGCTCAATACCCCTGAAGAAGAGGAGGGAGCACCTGGCCCCTTGTCCTTGTCATCGGGCGAACTCATGTCGCCGCTCACTATGGGACGACAGGTCAAGTTTGTTGGATTTCAAAACCGTCTACGTTTGTCAAGGAGTTGAAACACTGGCAACTTTTTACTTTCCGGGTTAAAATTTGGCTAAGTGCAATGCTGACGTCAGCAAGTGGTTGCTGACGTCAGCACGACCTGACGACGTCAGCAATTAACAATGCTGATGTCAGCTCGTCCCCTCCTTTCCCCCCCTTTTTGTGTTTTTTTTTGTCACGGTTCTGCACGAGTGTGGAGCCGCTTCGCGGTGGCGCGCGGCAGCTCCGCGGAAGCTGCGTAGCAGCTTCAGCCCAGCTGCTGCTACAGCTGTGCTGTCAGCTGCAGCAGCAGCTGCGTAGCTGCGTGTGCAGCGGTGGCAGCAGCGGCTGCACTGCTGCTGCTGCGCACTGCAGCTGCTGCTGCGCGCTGTAGCTACTGCTGGCTACCGCCGTCGCGCACTGTTGCTGCTGCCACTGCTCCGCTGGTGCTGCTGCCACTGCCGTTGCTGCTCTGCTGTGGCCGCCGCAACTGCCGCTGCTGCTGCTGTGCTGCTGCCACCGTTGCCGCTGCTGCGCTGCTGCTGCTGACGCTGCTGCTGCTGACGTTGCTGCGCTGCTGCTGCCGCCGCTGCTACCACGCTGATGCTGCGGCCACTGCTGTTGCGCTACTGCGGCCGCTGCTGCTGCGCTGCTGCTGCCGCCGCCTCTGCTGCTGCTGCTCTGCTTCTGCGGCTGTGGGAGGTCGGCTGCACGCACTGCAGCCGCCACACACCTCTGCGTGGCGGTACACGCCGCTGCTGCTGCCTCTACAGCTGCGATCTCACGTGGTGGGTGGAGTGCGTTGACGGCGACCGGCCGTCTCCAATAGACCCCAGGAACTCTGCTGTAGCGGTGACTCTCACTGCTACTTCTCTACTGCGTCTCTGCTGCGCAGCTCAGTGAGAACTATCTCACCGCTCTGATACCATGAGAAAGTGCGTAGAAGCTTCCTAGCAACACAGCCGCTGACCGGGCGTCAGTGCCTGATCAGACGGTGACGACAGCCACAGGTCGTACACACAACGGCAAGGGTTTGGCTAGGAGACACAAGGCACAGTGTCAGAATGCTTCAATATAGCATATGCAGAGAGAGATGACAAATGACAGGTCCATGGCATGAATACCTGCCGTGGCTCACGGCGGGTGTCGCACACGGTAGTCCAAAAGCTGTCCTAAAACCGGCCCAAAATAGCTGTTTTGGCCGTAACTCTGCGCACACATGTCCGAATGCTACGCCGTTTGAACCTAGACATGCAGAATCAAAAGACGGACGCTACGACTGGTCACATGCATGCATCCATCGACAGACAGAGGACATACAATGTAAAAACATGCAAATATGCCTCATGGCCAGTCCGCCGAAAGGCGCGTGCAAGACGTAGAAAACACAGCAAAGAGTCCCGGTGGCATCTGGGGCTCTGGAAATGTGGTCGGTCAGCTCCAAGCTGGTAGTCCGCCGCCTGTCGTAGCGCCGGTGTCACCAGGGCCGCATGCCTCAGGGATCTGCACGAGTATGGACACGGCCGAGTGGTCATAGTAAACTGTAGAGGAACGGCACAAAGCACAACACGCGGGTCTCAACCCACCGAGAAAACTCTCATAACTCTGGAGAAGCCAACAGGGCTACCGGAACGCATCGATGGCGTCTCCTTGGCGTTTTAGTAGGTGCTGCAGAAGTCTCGGGACACTCCGAAGCCTCGTCGTGTCATCACACCCTCCTCTATCATTTACCACTAGAGAAAATGCATGGAAGCTTCCTAGCAACGCAGCCGCTGACTAGGCGTCAGTGCCTGATCAGACGGTGACGACAGTCACAGGTCGTACACAGTACGGCAAGGGTTTGGCTAGGAGACACAAGGCAAAGTGTCAGAATGCTTCAATATAGCATATGCAGAGAGAGGTAACAAATGACAGGTTCAAGACATAAATACCTGCCGCGGCGCACAGCGGGTGTCGCACGCGGCAGTCCAAGAGCTGTCCTAATACTAGCCCAAAACCACTGTTTTGGCCGTAACTCTGCGCACACATGTCAGAATGCTACGCCGTCTGAACCTAGACGTGCAAAATCAAAAGACGGACGCTACGACTGGTCACATGCATGCATCCATCGACAGACAGTGAACATACAATGCAAAAACATTCAAATAAGCCTCATGGCCAGTCCGCCGAAAGACGCCTGCAAGATGTAGAAGACACAACAGAGAGTCCCGATGGCATCTGGGGCTCTGGTACAGTGGTCGGCCAGCTCCAAGCTGGTAGTCCACCGCCTGTCGTCGCGCCGGTGCCACCAGGGCCGCCCGCCTCAGGGATCTGCACGAGTATGGACACGGCCGAGTGGTCACAGTAAACTGTACAGGAACGGCACAAAGCACAACACTCCCCCATGACCCGATGGTACGCATGTCCATACGCGTGCAGCACTGGTACGAACACAATAGTGAGTGACACAAACAAATGAGACGCAGACGCACATCCCACACTCAACCACTCTCACGCACGGGGCGAAGCCCAACAGAACGAATGGCCACCAGNTCCACCAGATCACGAACGAAGTGATGCTCAACCGCAATGTGCTTTGTGCGAGCATGAAAAACACCAGAGTTCTCCGCAATGGCGAGAGCACTCTGGTTGTCGCAACGCAGCACAATGGCGGGTACTGACTTCCCAAGCTCAAGAAACAAGCGCTGCAGCCATACTGCCTCAGCAGCCCCTGCGCCCAAAGCAACATACTTTGCCTCTGACGAGCTACATGCAATGCAGCCCTGCTTCCCGCTTCGCCAAGACAAAGCGGTACCACCGAGCAGAAACACGTAGCCAGTACGACTGCGCCCATCAGGGCTCCAAGCCCAGTCACTGTCAGTGTAGCTGTCAAGGACCACCGAACACTGCCGACGAAAGCAGAGTTCGAGGTACGGCGTGGAGACCACGTACCGTACCACTCGCACTGCCGCATGAAGGGCTCTCGCACGTGGAGCCTGCGAGAACTGAGCGAGGAGGTTGACGGCGAACGCGATGTCAGGACGCGTGGTGGTGGCCAGGTACATCAGAGATCGGATGAGACGGAGGTACAAGGTCACGTCCACTGTCTCCCCCAACTGTGTAGGATCATCCACCTTTAGGGCATCCTGCCCATCGGGTGTAAGAGGTGTGGAAGTGGATGGTACTACACCAAGGAGATCGCTGAAGCGCTCCCCCACGACTCGTGCGTATCGGGCCTGATGCAGCAATAGTGTCCGATGTCTGCGATCTCGCATGATCTCCATACCAAGAAACACCGATGCAAGACCGAGGTCCTTCATCCTGTAGGCAGTCTGCAGGACAGCCTTGGCCTCTTTCACGGCCTCCAGGGACGGAGACGTAATCAGGAGGTCATCAACATAGACCAGGATGGCGGTGAACCACTCGGGTGTCGGTAGGATGAAGAGCGAGGGGTGTGCCTCGCTCTGTACGTATCCTGCGTGAGTCAAAGTGCCAGTGATCTCCCGGTTTCAACACCATGGAGACTGCTTGAGGCCGTACAAGGACTTGCGCAAGCGCCAGACCTTGTCACCGTCCTCAAAACCTGGTGGCTGAGCCACGTAAATCTCCTCATCCAGAGAGCCATGGAGGAACTCATTGTTCACATTCATCTTGTGCAGTTCCCAGTCATGCTGAGCCACTACACCAAACACAGCTCGAGCTGAGGTCATGCGGCCGACACGGGCAAAGGTGTCAGTGTAATCGACTCCCTCAATCTGAGAGTACCCCTTGATGACCAAGCGGGCCTTGTAGCATTCGAGTGAGCCATCCGGCTTCACCTTCTTGCAAAAGACCCACTTGACCTGAATCGCCTTCCTCCCAGGGGGAAGGTCGACAAGCTCATAGGCTCTGTGCTCTCGGATAGCGCGAAGCTCATCGTTGCAAGCAGCTTGCCAGGCATCGGCAACCTGCGATGAGAGAGCCTCCCTCAATGTGCCAGGGTCAGGCACCATAGAGGGGGAACTCTGCGTGGCGAGTGCACACGCCTTAGTGTCGGGCCTGACGGCCACGAGATCAGCTCGTACGTCACAGGCGATATGGAACTCGCGAGTGACCAGGTCGTGCCCTACAGGGCACGCTGGATGTACCTCTGAAAGCTCGGTGCAGACACTCAGGCCTAAGGCCTTTGTGCTTGGATCACCGCTCGTGATGCTGCGAGTGGAACGCCTGGGTCCGGGACCCGACGCTCGCTGAGCTCCGGAGTCCAGTGGTCGAAGGTGGCCACCGGGCTCACGGGAGTAACCGGATGTCGAGGGGCACACCTCAGTCTCAGGGACAGGTACGACCACAGGAACAGGAACGACCACAGCTGGTGAGGGCTGAGACAAGGCAGCCGGAGATGCCGTGCGAGGAGATGAGTGTGTGGGAGACACGGGGCTGGGTGTGACATCAGGCAAGGCTGGCCCGGACACTGAGGCAGGAGTGTCAGCCGACGTAGGAACGGGAGTGGGCAAGACTAAGTCAGACGCAGGAGCAAGGGTGCCGGCAGACACAGGTGATGGTGCAGGAGGAGGCGTGAGAGAAGAGGTACCTGTGGGGTGTGAAACAGGCGAGATCTCTGGACCGATGGCAATGATAGCCGGATCATCAAGGGCTGGAGATCGAGAGGGGGCTTGAGCGGACATATCAGCTGGACGAGGGATGGTCGCTGGCGTAGAAGTCTCCCCCATCCGCCAAGGACCCTCACAGGAAGGGACATGGGCTGCGGAGAGGGATGTGATCGAAGTCAGGTCACGGTATGTCAGTGACTCAAAAAACAACACATCACGGGACTCAATGACGCGACGGCGAGTGGGGTCCCAAAAGCGCCAGGCCTTCGACCACGGGGAGAGGTCAATGAAGGCACACAAGCGACCCCGAGGGGAGACCTTGGACTCGTGCTGGTCCTCGGTGTACCACACGGAGGCCAGGGATTCCCAGACGCGAGCAAGACGAAGGTCAGCACGGTGGCCAAACCAGAGCTCGTACGGTGTAACATGGTCCGGAAGCGGACCATGCGGAAGGCGGTTCCAGACCCAAGTCATGTAGGCGAAGCCCTCGAAGGCGAAAGACTCCGGGAGACCGCACTCAGACCGCATGGCGCGAACCGCATCCTCCATGGTGCGGTTCCAGCGCTCAGATACACCGTTTTGCTGTGGAGTAGCAGGGGCGGAGACGTGGTGAAAAATGCCGTGCTCAGCAAAGAAGGAGTCCATCTCACCAGGGAACTCGCCACCGCGATCCGAGCGAAAGGTATGTAGTGTGGCGAGACTATCGCTCAGCCATCACGAGCCAGAGCCGAACCGCAAGTGCGGTGTCGCTCTTCTGACGCAGAGTGTAGACCCACCGCATGCAGGTGAAGTCATCAGTCAGCGTCAGAACATACCGGCCCCTCTCGGACAGGGACTCGACCGGGAGAGGACCGAGAAGGTCCGAGTGGATCAACTCGAGAGGCCTAAGCGCTCGGGAACACGAGTCAAGGTAGGTGCACCGGTGCATCTTCCCCTGAGCGCAGAAAAGGCAGTCGGTCTTGGGTGGCTTCTCGAAAGAATCCACGTCAAGACCAAGAGCAGGCTGTGTCCGAATGAGCTTCGACACAGTGTCGGAGCCCATAGGACACAGACGATGATGAAGCAACTGCTGGTGTTCCGGGGATAGAAAACCAGTGACAAAAACGCGACCAGATGAGGAGGGAGAGCAAGGGGAGGAGGGCCGAGCGATACGATACAAATCATCTATGACTGAAGCACGCAGGACAATGCTACGGGTGTCAATAGCAGTCACAGTCGCTGAATCAGTGGTATGCTCCACAGAGAGACCCATCAGAGTGCAGGCACGCACAGAAAGCAGGCTGAGCTCAAGATCAGGCACAAACAACACGTCAGAAAGATGCAGGGGGCCAGACAGACCGTCGAAACATACAACCTCCACACCGTGGACTGGCAAGGACTGACCAAAGCCTGTACGAACAGAACGGACAATCGTGAGAGGACCGAGTACGACAAAGTCACTGCGACGGCACGTCATGTGATGGGTGGCACCGGAATCGATGATCCAAGTGCCACCGGAGTCACGACTGGTGGACGTCACTGTACAACGAGCAATGGAACACTCGGCATCAGAGGGACGCTGAGCCGTCAGTGGGGAGGAACGACGTACATCACGAAGATGAGACTCATGAATCCAGTCAGTGCAGTCAGGCCCATCATCATCACATGCTGACTGTGCTCCCCAACACACGTCATCACGAGCCACGGGAACGGACGAACAAGCAGTCTGTGAAGCACCCGACGATGACAACACACTCGCACCTCCCTGAAAGCGAAGCGCCAGAAGATGACGAAGCTCGGCGATGGTGCGGTGGCATGGGTCCGGATCGCTGCTGCTCGCCGGTGAGGACGCAGGAACAACTGCAGTCATGGTCGCCGCACGTCCAGAGGAGGGTGCGGGTGACGCGCCGGACGTGGAACGAAGAGCATGAGCAGCCTGAAGCCCACGGGTGATCCGCATTCAGTCAAGCGGGAGCTGGCACTTGGTGTAGCGATGGGCGCCTCCACAGTTGTAGCAGTGCACAGAACGGCCACTGCTACCACTGGATGACGGCTGCTGGTGACCTGATCCGTCCCTCCTATTCCTCTTCTTCCCTTGGGCAGCTGCTACAACACCCTACTTCTGCATGGGTGTAGACGGAGTCGAAGAGGAGGAGGAAGATGAGGTAGTGATGGAGGTGGATGAGGGTGAATGCAGGAGGGAAAATGGTGGTGATGCGACGATTGCTGAAGCGAGGGAAGTCTCCTGATACGTTACTGCTGCCTCGCGGGCTGAAGTCACCTGGAGGAAAAGCTTATGCGCCCAAGGGAGCAGCTGCGGAGTGGCTGAGAAAGGCTCGAGGACAGCATCGCTGTACTGTGTGAAGATGTCGGTGTACTCAAGGCGGACTGCGAGCATAATCGTCCGAAGCCCCCACAGCTGTGTGCCTCCTGAGGTCCCTAGACGCATGTAGATACGCATGGCGCATCGCCAGTAATCCGCTGCAGACTCCGCAGACCCCTGATGGAGCGAATGGAAAGCATGAATGTGCGACGCACGAGTGGCGTGCATCTTTGCGGCTAGCAAGGATAACGCCAGATCCCAGCCTCCACGGGGATCGGCGCCGGTGCCTGTGCCAGCCTCGCCAAGGAAGGGGCGGAAGTCGATGACAGTCTCGCGTGGCATGGCGTAGAGAAGTCCGCGCATGGCCCGGGCTGCTGTCAGTGCCTGTGCTGGGTCTGTAGACTGGTATGGGCTGTGGTAGTAAGGCCACACTCCCTCAGACGTAGCCCACACCTGAAACAGGATCTCCCAGTAGTCGAAACCATCCTCGCTGATGTACCGTGGAGGTGGTGCCTCAAAGTCCTTTGGCTGCCGCTCCGTGGGGAGAGCAACCGCAGGCTGAGGAGGACGAGAGACGGGAAAAACTCCTGGGAGTGGGTGATCGCCGGGGTAGTCAGGTGATGATCGTATCGGGGAAACCGGTGGAGGTCGGGTACCCGTCTGCAGCTGACGGAGGCGCTCCTAGAGAACTCGAATCTCCTGCTCCTGGGAATCATCCGTGATGCCTGGCGTGAATGGCTCATCGTGTAGTGGCTCATCATCAAGGAGGTCAGTAGGTGGTGGGTCAGGTGGAGCGCCTGTCACGGGCGCTTGGACCGAATGCTGGGTAGAGACCGCAACTCCGGCAGCTCCCTCAGAAATCCGCGGAGGGGCCGTGGACTGAGCCCGCAGAAGCTCAGTCAGCGTGCGGATAGCGTCAGTCTGCTCTCTCTGGAGACGACGCATCTCATCTTGCTGGCTGCGCAGGTCCTCAATGGCCTGCAAGCGTGGACTCAGTATGCCAGACGAGGAGGGGTCGCCTGGTCCCTTCTCCTTGTTGTCGGACAGGCTCATGTCGCCGCTCAGTATGGGACGACGGATGAAGTTTGTCGGATTTCAAAAACGTCAGCGTTTTTCGAGGAGTTGAAACGCTGGCAACTTTTGACTATCCGGCCAAAGATTTGACTATGGTGCTGACGTCAGCAGGTGGTTGCTGACGTCAGCATGACTGATGACGTCAGCAAGAAAAACTGCTGACGTCGGCTTGTCTCCCCCCCTTTTTTTTCTCGCGAATCTGCGCGCGCGTGCAGCCGCTCCGCGGTGGCCGCGCGGACGCTGCGCGGAAGCTGCGCAACAGCTTCCGCCTAGCTGCTGCTACAGCTATGCTGTCAGCTGCAGCAGCAGCTGCGTAGCTGTGGATGCAGCGGTGGCAGCAGATGCTGCGCTGCTGCTGCTGCTGCTACTGCTGCGCGCTGCGGCTGCTACTCGCTGCCGCCGCCGCGCGCTGCTGCTCCTGCCGCTGCCGCGCTGCTATTGCTGCTACTGCTGCTGCTGCTCTTCTGTTGCCGTTGCGGCTGCCGCTACTGCTGCTGCGTTTCTGTTGCCGCCGCTGCTGCTGCGGTGCGGCTGCCGCTGCTGCTGCTGCGCTGCTGCTGCCGCCGCTGCTGCTGCGGCCATTGCTGCTCCGCTGCTGCTGCCGCCGCCTCTGCTGCTGCTGCTTTGCTGCTGCGGCTGTGGGAGGGGCGGCTGCACTCACTGCAGCCGCCACGCACCTCGCGTGGCGGTGCACAACGCTGCTGCTTCCTCTGCTGCTACGATCTCACGTGGTGGGTGGGGCTACGTAGACGGCGACCGGCTGTCTCCGACAGGCCTCAGGAACTCTGCTGCAGCGGTGACTCTCACTGCTGCTACTCTGCTGCGCAGCTCAGTGAGAACTGTCTCACTGCTCTGATACCAAGAGAAAATGCATGGAAGCTTCCTAGCAACGCAGCCGCTGACCGGGCGTCAGTGCCTGATCAGATGGTGACGACAGCCATACGTCGTACACAATACGGCAAGGGTTTGGCTAGGAGACACAAGGCAAAGTGTCAGAATGCTTCAATACAGCATATGCAGAGAGAGGTAACAAATG
>SZWC01009954.1:6289-44893 GCA_023375785.1 Penium margaritaceum
ATGACAACTGACAGGTCCAGGGCATAAATACCTGCCGCGGCGCACGGCGGGTGTCGCACGCGGCAGTCCAAGAGCTGTCCTAAAACCGGCCCAAAACCACTGTTTTGGCCGTAACTCTGCGCACACATGTCAGAATCCTACGCCGTCTGAACCTAGACGTGCAGAATCAAAAGACGCACGCAACGACTGGTCACATGCATGCATCCATCGACTGACAGCGAGTATATAATGCAAAAACATGCAAATGGGCCTCATGCCCAGTCCGCCGAAAGGCACCTGCAAGACGTAGAAGGCACAGCAAGGAGTCCCGGTGACATCTGGGGCTCTGGAACAGTGGTCGGTCAGCTCCAGATGGGTAGTCCGCCGCCTGTCGTCGCACCGGTGTCACCAGGGCCGCCTGCCTCAGGGATCTGTACGAGTATGGACACGGCCGAGTGGTCACAGTAAACTGTACAGGAACGGCACAAAGCACAACAGCCCCCATTCAAAAAACTTCTGGCTAGGTCGCCCCCATCTTTTTGTTAGTTTCCCAACTTGCCCACATTCTAAGAATTATGGCTAGGTCGCCCCCATTCATGGGGGCGACCTAGCCAGAATTTTCTGAAAGTGGGGGGCAATACGTCGATAATATTTCATCCTTAATGGGCGTCCCAGCCATAATTCCCCGGAGCACCAAAACTGGGGGCGACCTGGGTATAACTTTTCGGAATGGGGGCCACCTAACCTTTTTTTCAGAATGGGGGCGTCTCAAACATGGTGGAGCAAGAATGGGGGCAATTTACAAAGTTGCCCAATCTGTTCGTTCTCGAAAAATGGATCTTCAAGCGCTGGCACTTGGAGCAAACCTTGCCGTTAAAACTTGGACAATGCAAACACCCCTGCACCCTAGTGAGAAAATGCGTGGAAGCTTCCTAGTGATGTTGCCGTCGACTAGGCGTCAGTGCCTGGTCAGACGGTGACGACAGTCACAAGTCGTGCACATAGCGGCAAGGGTCTGGCTAGGGGACACAAGGCAAAGTGTCAGAATGTTTCAATAGCATTTGCAGAGAGAAATGACAAATGACAGGTCCATGGCATAAGTACCTGCCGCGGCGCACGGCGGGTGTCGTACGCGGCAGTGCAAGGTCTGTCCTAAAACCGGCCCAAAACCACTGTTTTGGCCGTAACTAAGCGTAGACAAGTCAGAACGCTACGCCGTCTGAACCTACACGTGCAGAATCTCAAGCTACACGCTACAACTGGTCATATGCATGCATCCGGCAACAAACGTTAGACACACAATGTAAAGACATGAAAATCAGGCCCACGACCAGTCCACCAATAAAATCCTACAAGCTGCAGAAAAACTGCAGAAGGTCCCAGACAGCATCCAGGACTCTGGGGCGACCGTCGATCAGCTCTGAGCAGGTAGTCCACCACCAGACGACGCCTTGGTGCCACCTTGGTCCGCATCAGGGATCTGCACGAGCATGGACACGGCCGAGTGGTCACAGTAAACTGTACAGGTCGACAGGAACGTCACAAATCACAACACTCCCCCATGAACCGATGGTACGCATGTCCATACACGTGCATCACTGAAACGAGTGCAACAATGAGTGAAAAAACAGTCGTGACACAGACACGGACACACCCCGTACTCAACCACTCTCTGGCAAGGGGCGAAGCCCAACGGAACGAATGGCCACCAGAATCTTCCCGCGCGCCAGTGCCTTCGTCAAGAAGTCAGCACACTGCATGTCAGTGCCGACCCATATGACGGAGATCACGTGTCGCTCCACCAGATCACGTGTCACTCCACCAAATCACACACGAAGTGATGCTCAACCAAAATGTGCTTGGTGCGAGCATGAAAGACACCAGAGTTCTCCGCAATGGCAAGAGCACTCTGGTTGTCACAACGAAGCACAATGGCGGGCACCGACTGATCCAGCTCAAGGGACAGGCGCTGCAGCCACACTGCCTCAGCAGCCCCTGCACCTAGAGCAACATACTCTCCCTCCGACGAGCTACGTGCGATGCAGCCCTACTTCCCACTGCGCCAGGACACAGCGATACCACCGAACAGGAACACGTAACCGGTGCGACTGCGTCCATCTGGGCTCCAGGCCCAGTCGCTGTCGGTGTAGCCGTCAAGAACCACTGAACACTGCTGGCGGAAGCGGAGTCCGAGGTACGGAGTGGAAACCACGTACTGCACCACTCGCAGAGTCGCCTGGAGGGCTCTAGCACGTGGAGCCTGCAAAAACTGTGCAAGGAGATTGACGGCAAAGGCGATATCGGGGCGTGTGGTAGTGGCAAGGTACATGAGAGATCCGATGAGGCGGAGGTACAAGGTCACATCCACTGTCTCCCCCAGCTATGTGGGATCGTCCACCTTCAGGGCGTCCTACACGTCAGGTGTTAGAGGTGTAGAGGCCGTTGGCACTGCGCCAAGGAGGTCACTGAAGCGCTCCCCCACAACGCGTGTGTATCGGGCCTGATGCAACAGAAGAGTCTGGCGTCTGCGGTCTCGTACAATCTCCATGCCAAGAAACACCGTTGTAGGACCAAGGTCCTTCATCCTATAGGCAGTCAGGAGGACCGCCTTGGCCTCCTTCACGGCCTCCATGGAGGGAGACGTGATCAGGAGGTCGTCCACATAGACCAGGATGGCAATGAACCGCTCAGGCGCCTGTCGGATGAAAAGAGAGGGATCTGCCTCTCTCTGTACATATCCTGCACGAGTCAGAGTGCCTGTGATCTCCCGGTTCCAACACCGAGGAGACTGTTTGAGTTCGTCCAAGGACTTGCGCAAGCGCCAGACCTTGTCACCATCCTCAAAGCTTGGTGGCTGGGCCACGTAAATCTCCTCATCCAGAGAGCCATGGAGGAATGCATTGTTCACATCCATCTGGTGCAGTTCACAGTCATGCTAAGCCACCACACCAAACAGAGCGCGAGCTGAGGTCATGTGGCCGACAGGGGCAAAGGTGTCAGTGTAATCAACGCCCTCGATGTGAGAGTACCCCTTGACGACCAAGCGAGCCTTGTGGCGTTCCAGTGAGCCATCCGGCTTCACTTTCTTGCAAAACACCCACTTGACCTGAATCACCTTCCTCCCAGGTGGAAGGTTGACTAGCTCGTAAACTCCGTGCTCTCGGATGGCACGAAGCTCATCCTCGCAAGCGGCACGCCAGGCGTCGGCATCATCTGATGAGAGGATGTCCCTCAGTGTGCCCGGATCAGGCGCCAACGAGGGAGAGTTCTGAGTGGCGAGTGCACATGCCTCAAAACTGGGCTTGACGACCACAAGGTCAGCCGCTGCATCACAAGCGGTACGAAACTCGCGAGTGACGAGATCGTGCCCTATAGGACACGTTGGATGTACCTCTATGTGATCTCTACGGACACTCAGGCCGAGGGCCTTTGTGCCGGGATCGCCACTCGCAACGCTGCGAGTGGAGCGCCTAGGTACGGGACCTGACACTCGTGGGGCTCCGGAGCCCAACGGTCGAAGACGACCACCGGGCTCACGCGAGTAGTCTGGGCTTGAAGGGCTGACCGCAGGCTGAGAGACAGGCACGACCACATCCGGTGAGGACTGAGGCACAGGGGTAAGTGATGTAGTGGGAAGAGAGGCTGGTGAACGGATGGGAGACACAGGACTGGGAGTGGCAGCAGGACCGCCCAAAGAGACAGGAGTACCGGTGGATAGAGGGAAAGCATCATGGATGTTTGTGGGGCGCGAGGGTGTAGGAGAGGAGACAGGCTGGACGGGATAGGTCTCTGGGCCGACAGCGATGATCATCGGGTTCTTAAGAGTCGGAGACCGAGAAGTGGAGGGGGCTCGAACGGACACATCATCCGGACGAGAGGTGCTCGTAGGCTCAGACTCCCCCATCCTTCGAGAAACCTCACACGTAGGAACGTGTGTGACAGACATCGACACAATCGACGTCTGATCGCGGTAGGTGAGAGACTCAAAGAAGAGAGCGTCGCGAGACTCAACAATGCGACGACGGGCGGGGTCCCAAAAACGCCAGGCCTTTGACCGTGGGGAGATACCAATGAAGGCACACAAGCGACCCCGCGGAGAGACCTTGGACCCCTGCTGATCCTCCGTGTACCACACAGAAGCCACTGAGCCCCAGACACGAGCAAGGTGCAGTGGCCAAACCAGAGCTCATGCGGTGTAACGTGGTCCGGAAGAGGACCGTGCGGGAGGCGGTTCCAGACCCACGTCATGTAGGCGAATCCTTCGAAGGCGAAGGATTCCGGGAGACCGTACTCAGACCGCATCCTCCATGGTGCGGTTCCAGCGCTCAGAGACACCGTTCTGCTGAGGAGTGGCAGGAGCAGAGACCTGGTGAAAAATCCTGCGCCCGGCAAAGAAACTGTCCATGTTGCCAAGAAACTCGCCGCCGCGATCCGAGCGGAAGGTATGCAGCGAGTGGTGAGACTGACGCTCAGGCATCACTAGACAGAGACGAACCGCGAGAGCGGCATCACTCTTCTGGCGCAGGCTCTAGACCCACCGCATCCGGGTGAAGTCATCGGTCAGGGTCAGGACATATCGGCCCCGATCGGATAAGGACTCGACAGGGAGAGGACCGAGAAGGTCCGAATGGACCAGCTCGAGGGGGCGAAGGGCTTGAGAATGGGAGTCACGGTAAGTGCAACGATGCATCTTACCCTGAGCACAGAACGATCAATCGGTCTTGGGCGGCTTCTCGAAAGAGGCCGAGTCAAGACCGGAGGCGGGCTGTGTCCGAATGAGCCTCGACATAGTGTCGGAGCCCACATGACACGGACGTCGATGCAGCAGGCGTTGATGCTCAGCAGACAGGACACCAGTGATAAACACACAAGTAGGAGGGGAAGGGGAGCAAGGAGAAGAAGAGATCCGAGGTACATGATATAGATCATCCACAACAGAGGCACGAAGAACAGTGCGATTATCAAGAGCAGTCACTGTCGCGGAGTCGGCAGTGTGCTCCACAAAGAGTCCCATCAAAGTGCAGGCACGGACAGAGAGCAAGCTGAGCTCAAGGTCAGACACAAAAAGCACGTCGGAGAGATACAAGGGGCCAGACGGACCATCGAAGCACACAACCCCAACACTCTGGACTGGCAAGGACTGACCAGAGCTTGTGCGAACAGAACGAACAGACGCCACAGGACCGAGGACAACAAAGTCACTACGACGACATGTCATGTGGTGAGTGGCACCGGAATCGATGATCCAAGTTCCCCCCGAATCACGACTGGAGGACGTCACGGTGCAACGGGCAATGGAACACTTGGCTGCAGACCAGCGCTCGGCAACAGAGGAGGGAAAACGACGAAGGGCGCACAGGTGAGACTCAGAAATCCAATCTGTATTGTCAAGCCCATCATCATCACATGCCAACCATGCTCCCCCACACGAGTCATCACGAGAGACGAGAACAGACAAACAGACAGTCTCTGAACCACCCGGTTGTGACAACACACTCGCACCTCCCTGAGAGTGAAGCGCCAAGAGCTGACAGAGCTCGGCGATGGTGTGGTCATGGGGGTCCGGGTCTTCACTGCTCGCCGGTGGGGAAGCGGGAACGGCTGCGGTCGTGGTCGCCGCGCGACCAGAGGCTGTACTGCTCGACGAAGATCGCTATGTGTGTGCAGCCTGAAGACCGCGAGTGATCCGCGCCCAGTCGAGCGGCTGCTGGCAATTGGTGTAGCGGTGAGCGCCTCTACAGTTATAGCAGTGAACAGTGCGTCCACTGCTACCGCCTGATGAGTGCTACTACGGTGACTGCTGTTGGCCTGAGCGACGCTTCTTTCTGCTCTTCTTCTCATGTGCTGCTGATGCCACACCCTGCGTCGGAGTCGGGGTAGCTGGTGTGGTAGGGGAAGAGGAGGGCGTGCCAGAGGATGGAGAAGTGAACTGCGAGAGAGGCGTCGGTGGTGACGCGATGACCGGTGCAGCAAGTGAACTATCCTGGTGGGCGACGGCTGCCTCACGGGCGGATATCACTTGGAGGAAAAGCTGATGCGCCCAAGGAAGAAGCTGAAGGGAGGTGGAGAAAGGCTCGAGCGCGGCATCGCTATACCTTGTGAAGATGTTGGCATGCTCAAGACGAACTCCGATCATGAGCGTGCGAAGCGCCCACAGCTGTGTCCCTCCTGCGGTCCCAAGGCGCGTGTAGATGCGCATGGTGCGCCGCCAGTAAGCGGTTGCGGGCTCGGCAGGTCCCTGACGAAAGGAGTGGAAGGCGCAGATGTGAGCCGCGCGGGTGGCATGCGTCTCTGCAGCAAGCAGGGACAATGCCAGCTCCCAGTCCCGACGTGGGTTTGCACCCGCGCCTGTGCCGGCCTCTCCAAGTAAGGGGCGAAAGTCCACGACAATCTCCTGAGGCATGGCATAAAGAAGTCCGCGCATCGCCCAAGCCGCTGTCAGCACCTGAGCACGGTCCGTAACCTGGTACTGACTGTGGTAGTAGGGCCAAAATCCCTCGGAAGTGGCCCAGACCTGGAAAAGGGTCTCCCAGTAGTCAAAGCCGTCCTTGCTGACATATCGTGGGGGCGGTGTCTCGAAGTCCTTGGGTTGTCGCTCTATAGGGAGAGCAACCACAGGTTGGGAAAGACGAGGGATGGGGAAGACATCGGGACGAGGAAAGTCGCCGAGGTAGGTATCAGGCGAAGGTCGGATCGCCGGGAACGGGGAACCGGAACAGGTCTGCAACTGGCGAAGACGCTCCTGAAGTACACGAATCTCCCTCTCGGTAGTGTCATCGTCCATGCCTGGCATATCAGGGTCCTCCTCCAAAGGATCAAGAAGTGGCGGATCCTGTCCTGCCGCTCTTTTCGGTGTAGATGCTGACTGCTGTGCAGAAGGTGTGACACCGCCGGCTTCCCCGGAGGTGTGCTGTGGAGTCGTGGACTGAATCTGAAGAAGATCAGTGAGCGTGCGGATGGCGTCGGTCTGCTCCTGCTGTAGGCGACATATCTCATCCTACTGACTCCGCAGGTCCGCAATGGCCTGCGAGCGTGGGCTCATGACCCCGGAGGAGGAGGAAGAAGGATCTGGCGGTCCTTTGTCTTTGTCACCAGTCGGAGCCATGTCAGCGCTCAGTATGTGGCCGAACAAAAAAATGATCCAAACGAGAAACCGACAGCATTTATCGAGGAGTTGAAACATTCAAAAAAATTGACTTTTTCACCCCAAATTGTTGACGTCAGCACAACCGTTGATGACATCAGCGTTTCTTACGCTAGCGAAAAAAACGCTAGCGTTTTTACACCAGCGATTTCTTTTGGAAGGTCACGCGAACTGACCGGTGGGGGTGACCTCGTCACCCCCTGCTCGCGGCTGCGCAGGGGCTGCGCAGGCCAGTGCAGTGCCACGCAGGCCAGCGTAGTGTTGCACAGTTTCTAGGCAGCAGCTACAATGCTGTTGCTGCGCAGTTGCTGCTTCCGCTGCTGCTGTGCTGCAGTCTTTGCAGCAGATGCAATGCTGCTGCTGCGCTGCTGCTGCTTCCGCTGTTGCTGCTGCGCTGCTGTTGATGCTCGCGGCTAGTGATGCCGCCGCTGCGTACTGTCAATGCTCGCAGCCGCCGCCGCAAGCTGCTGCTGCGAGCTGCATCTCCCTTTTTTTTGTGTACAGGCTGGCAGCCAGACACGGCTGCTGCTGTCACCCAGTGGTGGTGGTGCTGCTGCTGTTGCTGCTATTGCAAGAGCTAGTAAATACCACAGCTCACCCGATGTGGTGGTGGGGACTGAGTGATGATGTCGTTGAAAAAATGGCTACAACAAGTCCCAGGATACGGCGGCGGCGGTGACTCTCACTGCTGCTACCGGTGCCGCGTCTCTGCGGCGCAGCTGAGCGAGAGGATTCTCGCTGCTCTGATACCATGAGAAAATGCGTGGAAGCTTCCTAGCGATGTTGCCGCTGACTAGGCGTCAGTGCCTGGTCAGACGATTACGACAGTCACAAGTCGTGCACATAGCGGCAAGGGTCTGGCTAGGGGACACAAGGCAAAGTGTGACAATGTTTCAATAGCATTTGCAGAGAAAACTGAAAAATGAAAGGTCTATGGCATAAGTACCTGCCGCGGCGCACCGCGGGTGTTGCACGCGGCAGTGCAAGGTCTGTCCTAAAACCGACCCAAAACCATTGTTTTGGCCGTAACTCAGCGTAGACAAGTCAGAACGCTATGTCGTCTGAACCTACACGTGCAGAATCTCAAGCCGGACGCTACGACTGGTCACATGCATGCATCCGGCAACAAACAATGGACACACAATGCAAAGACATGCAAATTGGGTCCATGGCCAGTCCACCGATAAAATCCTACAAGCTGCAGAAAAACTGCAGAAGGTCCCAGACAGCATCCAGGACTATGGGGCGATCGTCGATCAGCTCTGAGCAGGTAGTCCACCACCAGACGATGCCTCGGTGCAACCAGGGTCTGCATTAGGGATCTGCACAAGCATGGACACGGCCGAGTGGTCACAGTAAACTGTACAGGTTGACAGGAACGTCACAAATCACAACACCTAGGACTGGCCAGCGTACGTGCAAAGTGTACAAGATCTAGCCTATGAAAAGTGAAGAAAATATCTACCAGCTCCCAAACAACCAATGGGTGGATCCTGTGAACAGTAAGGGTCACTCAGGTGGTCGAATGACAGACCAAAAGACGCGGCAGAAGCAGAGAAAAAACAATTACAGAACTAAGTTGACAAAGTGCAGAAGTCATGTTTCCGAGAATGGGGCCCTAGGGAACTGACCATCGAGACATTTCCTGTGAGCACATAAGGATGTGCAAGATGAGATTGATACCGTCAAAGTGGTTGTTGACCACGGTAGCCTGCCTGGCCAGGAAGCTGTCTCTCATGGTATCAGAGCAGCGAGCCAGTGCTCGCACAGCTGCGTAGTAGAGGTGCAGCAATCGCGGTACCAGTGAGCGTCCGCAGCCGTTGCCGTGAGTAGCAGCAACAGCAGAACCCACTGTCCCGGCGAGAGGTCCTGGGAGGACCCACCACATTTCCGACCCTTTTCTTAAAACATCCGCGACAGCTCTGCGGCCGTTCCGCGACAACAGAAATTGATCCGCGGAAATCTCGAGGTGTTCCGCAGTGACGCGAACTCCGCAACAGACGCGGCAACTTCGCAGCCGCATCGGAATGCATCAACAGTGCCGCGACTGTGCCGCAGTTACTTGCGTCGTTCCGAAGTGACGACCCTGCGGTGACGACGCAGTGACAGATCCACGGCGTTCCGAGGATCCGTAGAATCTCAACAGTGGCTCTGGAACGCGCCGGTGTTCCGCCGGTGGTTCACCTGGTGCTCCGTGGCCGCAAGTCCGCGACAATTCCGTGGCTGTCCTGAGGTCGCCAGACGCGAGATCTCCGCGACGGTTACGAAACGCACCAACGGACGCCCCGGCAGGTTGTGGCACCCCGCCGTATTCCGCGTCCGCGACCGCGGTTGCTGTTCCGCGCGACCGCGGCTGCTGTTTTGCGATAAAAACCACAGAATTCCACCGGAATAAAAATCAGCGGTGACAGGAAGTGGCTTCAGCCGTCGCTCTGCCGACGGTCAAGCCGCCCAAGTGGTTTGAGTCGGACCCGCCCGTCTTCCGGACTGGGAACGACCTCAAGTCTTGGGAGCCGCGCTTTCGCATGTGGGCTATGAGCGAAGGAATCCTTGCCTACTGTCTCACCCCATATCAGGTGTCTGACCCCACCCAGACACAGATGGCGGTCCGTGCCGCCTCCGACCTGATGAAAGCCACCCCAGACTTCACCAAAGACTTCAGTCGGTTCCTTGGCGATCCGCTGACCGGCTCGGGAGTTGACCCTTGCGAGGCATGGGCACTGGCTATCACTCTTTTTGAGGACGCCACCTTGGACCTGATGTCCCAGCGCCTCGCTGACTTCAACTCCCTCTGTTAGACTGCTCAGGAGTCCGCAGCTGACTACTGGCACCGAGTGATCCAACTGTACGAGGAGCTAGGAAACGATGCCCCTGCATAGTACTTCGCTCTCCAGATCATCCTCTACGGCATCCATCCCGACTACAGGCACGTCTTCACCAACTTCAACCAGACTCTGCTTCACGACATGGCGAGCAACAAGACCCTGCTGCGCTGGGCCACCCTCCACTTCCTGGAGGTTGCCAGCATGGACTCCGCGAACCGCGCTCGTCGCAGCACCGCTTCAGTTGCAGTTGCCACCGCATCCTTCTCCCCACCGTCTACAGCAACAGCGGCTCCAGCTCAGGGGAAGAAGGGTCGCAAATCGTCAGGTGGTGGTTCCAGTGGCAGGACCAGCAGCGGCATGAGCACCAACAGTGTCAGCCGCAACAGTAGTAGCGGGAGTAGCAGCAGTAGTGGCAGCAGCGGCTTCGGCGGCACGACGGGCCGCCGGCTCGTGTGCTTCAACTGCGGGGGTGACCATTGCTACCCCGACTGCACTCGCCTGACAGGCCGCCCATTGGATTGGGCCAAGGTCACCCGTAGACTGCAACAAGCGCATGAGGCGTGCATGCGCTAGACGTCCGGTGCGACCGCCTGCTCGGCCGCCACCATAGCCGTCCCAAAGGAGTCCGCCGCCACAGCAGGCTCCTCCGCAGATCCTCGCGACCGGGCACTCGCCAAACGCAACATGACGATCGCCGAGCTGCACCAGCTTCTCGCCCGGTGCTCATCTCAGGGAGGTGCGAGTGAGTTGACTGAGTCGAGGGATCCTATTGCCTGTGGACTGTCTATATCGTTGTGTGATGATGCATGTGATTGTCCCCACGCCCATCCGTGTGTGCATGACAGACCCGATGATGTGTCTTGGCTACATGATTCTCATGTGCGCTCCGCTGGTCGCCTTGTCGTGTCCTCCGCTGAGCGTCTTGTAGCCGTGCCTTGCTCCGTCGCCGAGTTCCACGTTGCCCCTTGTACGCGTGTCACCGACGCCACCTGGGTTGTTGACTCTGGTGCCACCCATCACATGACGTGTCGCCATGATGCCTTCGTCGTCTTGCATCCTGTCGGCACTTTTCGCTCTGTTCCCACTGCAGCTGGCCATGAGATCCCTGTCCAGGGTGTTGGGGTTGTGCAGTTCACCGGGCCCACTGGTCCCGTATACATCTCCGACGTCCTCTTTGTCCCTGATCTGGAACTTAGCCTACTGTCTGTCCGTGCTTGCACCAAGATGGGCCTGGGTATCACACACACAGCTGCCGATGCTCGCATCTTTGTGCGCGACACCAAGGAGACCGTCCTCAGTGGGACGGTGGTCGATGATCTATATCACATCTCTGGGTCCTCTGTGAGTGTTCCCCCGTTGCCTCCGTCTTCCACTGCTCGTGTGTTCGTCGTTGGTGCTCTATCCCCTGAGCACCACCGTCTCCTCCATCGACGCCTTTGTCATGTGCACCTGGGCGCTGTCGACAGGCTGATCTGCACTCAGCCTGCTCTCGGTCTTGATGTGGCCTCCTTCGAGCACCGCCCACGACCGACTGCCTGGCCTGTGCTGAAGGCAAAATGAAACGGTCCACCTATCCTACGTCTGTCTCCAGGGCTTGTCGACCCCTGGAGCTTGTCCACTCGGACCTCATGGGTCCGCTCCCTGTCGAGTGTCAGGAGGACCGCAGACGCTACGTCCTGACGTTGACTGATGACTTCACGCGTATGCGCTGGGTCTACAGTCTGCGTCAAAAAAGTGTACCGCTATTGCGGTCCACTTTTGGCTGGTCATGGCCGAGCGCCAGTCTCCCCACCGCCTTCAGACCTTTCGCTCGGACCGCGGCGGCGAGTACCTCGGTGACATGGCCTGCTCCTTCACCGAGCTTGGTGTCTTCCACAACCTCTCTGCTCCCACCACCCCCCAGCAGAACGGTGTCTCAGAACGCTGGAACCGTACCATGGAGGATGCAATCCGTGCCATGCACGTTGACAGTGCTATGCCTGAGGCCTTTGCCTTTGAGGGCATGGAGTACATGACCTGGGTCTGGAACCACATTCCCCATGGCCCCCTCCCAGGTCACCGCACGCTTTATGAGCTGTGGTACAGGCGTCGCGCGGATCTACGCCTAGCCCGTGTCTGGGGCTCCCTTGCCTGCGTCTGGTTCACACTAAAGCAGCACGGGAGTAAGCTCTCTCCACAAGGCCGCATCTACGCCTTCGTCGGCATCGCCCCGCGGTGGAAGGTCTGGGACCCTGAGTGACGCCGCATCGTGGAGTCCCGTGATGCTCTCTTCTTTGAGCATCTCGCCTTCCGTGACCTTGCTCGCATCCACGTGCTGCTCATGCTCCTGGGTGTGGCGGACCCCGTAGTGTGGGGGAGGCTCCTGTCACGGTTGGCACAGTGCCCCCGGCCAGTACGGTCACTCCGTCGCCGACACCCCAGGGGCTATCCCCAGAGCCTGTTCCCATCGGCACTCCCAGCCATGTCCCATTTGCGGCTCGCTCCTCTGCCCCTGACTCTCCGCCCTCGCCAGTGTTCGAGTCTGCGTCCGAGTCTGCCTCCACGTCTGAGACTCTGCCTGATCCTACGCATGCTTCCACGTCTGAGGCTCAGCTTGATCCTGCGTCCGCGTCTGGCTCTGAGCCGTCCCTGCCTCCGGCCGCGGACGTGCCTGCGTCTGCCGTGGGCCCGTTCCTGGCTGTTGAGGCCATGCCAGTCTTGAGTTGCGCGCCTGCCGTGCAATCCACACCGGCATGTGAGTTAGCAAATCCCACTACTCCTGCCCCATCGGACCCCTACACACGGGCACCCGGCGTACGTCTCCACCCTCACCCCACGCGTAGCGTCGTCAGCGGTGACCCGGGCACGAAGGCCCTCAGCCTGAGTGCTTGCGACCTTGCTGAGGTTCACCCTGGCTGTGCCACTGGTATGGCACTACTTGCTCATGAGCGCGGTCTTGCTCGTGACGCCGCTGAGTCCATGGTGACGGTCGACCCTCCCTCTGTGGCGTATGCCCTGGCTACACGCAGTGCACCAGTGTTGTCTCCCGATCCCACCGGTCTGCCTGAGGCGTTGTCAGCCCCCTACGCTGAGCAGTGGCGCACTGCCGGCCAGGCTGAGCTCGATGCGATCCGAGAGCACGGCGTCTTTGAGCTGGTGGACTTGCCAAAGAACCGCAAGGCCATCAAGACCAAGTGGGTTCTACGCAAGAAGCTCAAGCCAGACGTCACTGTGGAGCGCTACAAAGCGCGCCTGACAGCAAAAGACTTCTCTCAGGTCTCTGGCGTAGACTACACCGAGACCTTTGCCCTTGTTGGTCGGATGACGACCAAGCTCACGCTGTTGAGCCAGGTGGCACAGCACGACTAGGAAATCCATCAGATGGATATGAACAACGCATTCCTGAACGGGGACCTTGACGAGGAGATCTACATGGTCCAGCCACCCGGCTTTGAGGATGGTACCGGTCGCGTGTACCGGCTGCGGAAGGCCTTGTGCGGTTTGGAACAGTCACCTCGCTGCTGGAATCAAGAGATCACCAGCACGCTGAGATGCGCTAGGTACGTTCAGAGTGATGCCGACCCATCCCTGTTCCTCTCACAATCCCTAGCACCGCTTGCTGCCATCCTCGTCTATTTGGACAGTCTTCTGATCGCCTCACCCGACTTGGGAGCAGTGAACGCTGCCAAGACCGGTCTCTCCCTGGCCTACAAGATGAAAGATCTTGGTGAGGCCTCTGTCTTTTTGGGGATGGAGATCGTGCGCGACCGTGTCCGCCGCACACTCCGTGTCCATCAGGGATGCTACGTAGAGACTGTGGAGGAGCGTTTTGCCGACCTCCTCGATACCATCCGCACGGCCTCCACGCCCATGACCCCTGAGGGGCAGACCCTGCTGACCTGTGGGGGGCAGTCGATGTGACCCTGTACCTGGGAGTCATCGGCTCGCTCATGTACTTGGCCACCACGAAACTACCCGACATTGCCTTCACTGTCAACTGTTTGCCCATTTCTCGCAGGCTCCACGCCAGCAAACACTGGAGGCTGCAGTCCGGAGTGTGCGCTACATCTTGTCCACCGCATGCTTCGGCCTATGCTTTCGCGAGCAGTTGTCTATTGTGCTTGATGGGTACACAGACACTGACAGGGCGTGGAGTCCAGATGGCAAGAGCCGCACTGGCTACATCCTTCTTATTGGAGGCACTGCAATTTCCTGGAAAAGTGGGAAGTAGGGTTGTTTCGCATGCAGCACTGCTGAGGCAAAGTATGTTTCTCTAAGCGCCAGTGCAGCGGAGTGTGTCTGGCTCATCCGTCTGTTGCGTGAACTATGTCAGTCCATTCCCCCCGTGGTTCTCCAGTGTGACAACATGAGCGCAGAGGCCATCGCCAAGAACTCAGGTGTGTTCCATGCACGCACAAAGCACATCAATGTCGAGCACCACTTTGTGCATGATCTGGTTGATCATGGTGAGATCCGAGTCATCCACGTGGGCACCGATAGGCAGTGCGTGGATTTTCTGACCAAGGCTCTGAGTCGTTCGAAGTTTCATGCGGCCACTCGTTCCGTGGGACTCTGCCCCATCCCTGTTGCAGGTTGATTCCTCATGTGCCACCTTGTGTGTGCTGTGCTTGTTGCCTACAGCGGCTGTGTGTTTCCTGCTCTGTACAATGTTAGTGTTTTCATGTGCATAGACATGTTTTGCCCTCCGGTCATGGGTGAGTGTTGTTGTGTCTGTCGTACACGGCTTACGGTGACCCCTCGGCTCATGTCCATTCACGTGCAGATCCCTTAGATTGACGACGGTGGCAGAAGACCGGTGGCCGGTGGCGACGGACGTCCAGAAGACTCCCGTATTTTTTAGATTCGTGTTGTGGGACATCACATAGGCGTGCAGCCTATCAGGACATAGATCTTGTCGATGCGGCCGTTTTGGTTCAAAGGGCTCCTCGTTTTGACGTGTCTGCAGGGAGTTATGGCCAAAACTGTGTTTTTGCCACTATTTTGTCCTGCTAGAAAATAACGCCCTTGTGCACCGCGCGCGTGTGCGTTCACTAGGTCCGTGACACTATTTTGGTTGTCTAGGCCTCAGTTGTCATTCCTCTCTGCACAATTCAACATTTGCAACTTCTGACACTTGTGTTTGTGTCCCTAGCCAACCCCTTGCTGTTCTCATCTCCACCTGTGTGTGCTAGTGAGTTAGCTGGCCGGCTTGTACTGCCACGCCAGCGACAGCAGTGCTAGGAAGCTGTCTCTCAAGAGTGACATAACAATAGCTGCCACTATGTAGACACTGAATGGTTCGTTGTAGACCAAGTGTGAGTGGTCAACCAGTGCCGCAAGAGCAAGCAACATGCAACATCAGGCAAGTAGCATGTGGCATGTGCAGTAGCACTATCTTTCAGTAGCAGCAGCAATATCACGGCTCGTACAGCTGCTGACATAAAGTGCTAGCTACGGTAAGCAGTTACACCACCAACGAGGAGAGTGCAACAGGCAGCGAGCCATAGCAGTCATAGCGTTGCGCATCAGTACATTATAGTGGCTTGCAACAGTGTTGGTTTTTCATAGATCTCTCATTTGTACTCTGTTGTGTCCTCCCGGCTTGTGTACATCGGCGTGCAGATGAGTGACGGTGAGACGCGACACTGCTGGAGTGTCGTCTGGTGGAGCCGACGCACATTGCGACCTTCATGCAGTTTGCTGGAGCCTCCTCCCTCCAACATGTTCAGCTCCATCACCAGACCTCCTCGGCAGTCGTGCCGCCAGCAGTCACTTTTGCTGCATATGCTGTATGCACACGTCCAGCGCCATGTCTGACTGCATTGTTGCGTTCGCAGCGCCATGTTATGCCTAGGGTTTAAGTTTCATGATTTTCGGGCACTGTTGGTACCGGGGATTAGCGTAGACGCTGCCTGGGTTTAGGCATCCATAACTCCTTGCTGCTATTTTTCTAGCTGATTCTGACTGAAAGAATGCGTTTGCAGTGTGGGTATTATGGTATGGTCCAGTTTTCAGGCAAAACGGACGACGCCCGGGTTTTGGGTTGTTAGCCGTCCAGCAGGGCTCATCGAGAAAACCCTGCCTTCCAGAAAAAAGGTCTATTTTCTGATTGGCGTAGAAACTGAGTAACAAGCTCTACAGAGCTGGGGGGAAGCTCGAATTTGGAGGGGTCTCCCATTGTTGCTCATTCTCAGTTCTTAATCAGTCACTTCTAGTTTTCAGTTGTTGTCTGGCGCTAACTCTGGCACACACAGTTCTGAGTAACAAACACCAGAGCTCTCAGACTTAGCCTCTGGTGCAGCAGACTGAGGGGGCGGCTTAAACAACGAGCGTGGGTTTCCACACGCTGCATCAACAACGCTGCTACCCCAACCTACTACTGTATGAGAATTCTAGCTACCAGCACCAGTGTGCTCTCTGTGTGCATGCATCCTGCAACATGGTACTAAACGCAAGAATGTTGTAGCTTGTAAACCCGTGTGAATTAGCAAGTAAGCAAGCCAGCACCGCACTGCATTGACAGCGGTGGTAGCGGCAGCGTGCATCACTCATTGTGCTAGATAGTGATCATAATATTATAGAGCCGAAGCAGCTACAGCAACAATGCATAGCATCTACAATAGCAACATTAAACAACAACATCGGTAGCATGGCTGCCATTGCTACTGCCGTATACTGCTAGCCATGCCAGGCATTTTCTCCGCAAACAGCTGCAGCACTACGGAGCTGCATTCTACAACCTGCATTTCGTTTAGTAGCTGCAAGCGGCTGTAGCAACTTAACAATAGCTCCCCAGTGGTTGGTGACGCCCGTTGCTGACAGACAGTAGTGGAATTATGTGCCGTTTGCCGGAGGTACCTCGCATCGATGCAACCGGTGAATCTCTTGCAATTCATCGGAGTGTGCGGACACCCACGAGATCATGTGGGTGCAAAAGGGCACCCACGTTGTCATGTGGGTGGTCTCTCATTGCACCCCAAACTCCGGGGTCAAGCGAAACCAGCCAGCCAAAAGGATAAAAAGGGCATTTGAGAAATGTAGCAATCAACAGAATTATCCGGTTTAGGGGTATTTGGTAGAGGAAACAAAAGGGTGTCCATTTTGTTCCGTGTACTTCATTAATTTTTCTCTCCTTTATCCTTCTCCATTTTCAAACTTCATTACTCAGACAAACTCTCTAAAATGATGTGCATGCCTTGGTTGGGCCAATCATTCCCTCTTCTTTTCCCTTCTCCTCCTCTCCAGCACAGTCAACATGTATGATAGTCTTAAGTTGGACTACCTTTCACAGTCTCTTACTCGGGTTCTTACACCACATAGTATTGCACGATAGACCATTCTCACCCTCTCACCGTCCATTTAGGCACAATGATGCCACAGCCAGGGCCACATCCAAGCTCTAACTTCACACAAGTAATTTTGAAACCTCCTAGTGATAGCGTACTACACGCTCAACCTCTTCATTTGCGACCCTCATGCATGTTGTGACTGCAGCCAGGACCACTACCACATGATTACCCCAGCCATGTTCTCTTGTAGTCCGTTTCTTCACCACCGGGACGCAGCATCCTACGCCCACTCTCATGGTGTCAGCTGCCTCTTGGCACAGTCATTTTACCGTCGTCACCACCATCTCGTGGTATTGCTGGCAAATTGCTCCTATGGTTTCTTCACCGCCAGGGGAGAGTGTTCTCCTTGTCCCCCGTGTCATTTGTTGAAGGGCACAGTGACCCGGGCTCTGGCATGACCCTCTGATGAATACCCTGGTCAACCTCCTTCATGGTCAGCCTCTACACTGCCAGTAGCCAGCAACATTGACGTCATCAGCTAAGCCTACTACTTCTTCACATGTCAGTAATTGTGTAGCAGTCAGTAGAGCCACCACTCTGGCAACTGAGATGATAGGAGGGGTCTTGGAGTCTTGTCCACCTAAGTTAATCATAGAGTCTCTTTGCCTGATGGAGTCGTTAGCATCTAGTCATTCTTTTAAGATGTCATACTAAGTAGGACGAGGTTTGTTCCCTCATCTGTGAGCAGTAGACTTATGTCACTGATCTCCGAGAAACATTGTCGAGCCACACTCCTACACCACATAATGTACCTAATTACCTCTTCACTAGGGACATCGAGACAAGTGACTACATAAACACGTCTAGAGTGTGTGAGTTGCGTGATGCAGAGGAGTGGTTCCGTGCACTATAGGATACGCTGGCTGTCCATTGTGGGTTATAGCTCATATGGTTCTTACTCCAACTCTGTTGTAATCTTAGAAAGTGCCTCACCAAATTGGGATGCTGAGGTAGTGAGTATTGACGACATCACAAACAGCTCTAAGATGTTCTTCAGCTCACCCCCATCCCTCTCTTTTACACCCGAGTCATCCATCTCTTCTTCTAAGATCCACACATCTCCTACCTCATATCTTGATTAGCCTTCATTTCTTCTAATAGACATTTTGGCTCTAACGTAGGACCTATGGAGAGGTGAGCCTTCAATAGATTGGACACCTGTAGTCACTCGACTTTGGATAGCAAATATGGAGGTAGAGGTACTATGTCAACCGATAGATGCCTTGTCTAGTGCCTAAAATGAGGTGTTTGTAGTACTCATAGATGTCGATTTTGAGCTCTAAGTAGTCACTCATGAGGACCATGCTGAGATACGTGAATTCGTCTCTTTTCTCCAAGGTGAGTTGGTTGTAGCACAAGAGTACCTATGCACATTGGATTGTGAATTCAATGTACTGACTGCAGGGTTGAGCTCCACCTGCACAGATTGGGCTTCATCTCCACCCTCCATTCCATGAGTTTATAGTATCATCTTCTCCGTCTATTCAGCTCCGAAGACTGCTAGTTGGGACCTATGGCAGCTTCTAGATGTGAGGAGTTCAGTCTCACATTCCTCTTCCGGCCATGGAGAATTTGATAGCATCTTCTCCACTTATGCACCTTCTTAGTCTGATAAGATTGATGCCCAGGACCTTGCCAGCTGGGACCTCTGGCAATCTCTGGGTGTCCTGGGTGAGATTAAATTTCTCTTCTCTTACCAATCTAAAGTTGGTGAGTGACAGGCATTAGATACTACATGAGTAACTTGTGCACATTGTAGCCATTGTAGCCTCACCCTCTCATCTTGGGTGACATTCCTACATCTTAAGATTTTATCAGGTATAAACATCTTCTTATTGTTCTTTCCATGATTGTTTGATTCAGGAGGAGACAAACGTAAATCTAGATGCAGCAGGTTCAAGGTCTTCTGCATGCAAGGGGAGCGACACGACAGTACTTGTATTCATGTTCCCAGGATCATCTTACTGAGGGGAAGCGTATGTATCTTCTCAGCCGGTACCTTGTCGCAAGATCTTGTAACTCAAGGGGAGTACTAGTGTACAAACTTTGAGTTATCCGAGTGTCTGAGAGTGTTGTGTAGTGAGAGCCTCTCAATTTTCCCCGATGGTTCTCCAGTAGCTCCATGACATCTCTTGTGACCCGTATGGTGCATTCTTGCCACCTAGTTCATATATGCATGGCTGATAGAGTTTTCTTGATAGTCAAGATACGGGCACTTGGTGATCTGTGCTAGTGCTCCAAGAGACCCCATGATGATTAGCCACATATTGCCTATGAAAGGTTGTGCATTCTCTTTGCATTCAAAGCATGGATAAGAAGTTGTCTATAGTTGTGCCTCGCAAGATCCAATGCTGATTGATCAAGTTTTTACTGGAATTTGTTCTGACATATGTAGTTTGCATGTGGCTAACACCCAAATGTCTAGAGACATCCAGGTGTTAGTCACATGCAAACTCGCAAGCCAAAGCTATCCAAGTCAGGCCTTCGGAGGCCTAACTTGCCTAACTTTGGCTTGCCAGTGACACTGGCATACCACTGTAGAGTCGAGATGTCTTTTGTTGGTGGAGACCTGGGCAGTAGGTGGACTGTTTGAGTGCCTTCCGAGACCTTCTTGGTGTCGTTTCATGTTCTGTGGCAGCAGGTTCCCCGTTCGTGCACTTTGGTATGACGGGGATGATGAGGCCTCGCGGGCTAGCCGCCACTTCCTAGTACATAAGTTCACGTCATGGCGCATGGTACCCCCTCCCTTGTTTCTCAATCAACACATTCCAGAATTAGCCAACTTTTAGTATTGGGGTTTTCCCACTCACCACCAGAGCTCATGTTTCATCTAGCATGTAGTTACATGTCCTAAAAATCATTTCAGCACGTGGACTAGCACGACGTGATATGAGTACAAATCACATTTGTTGTACAATTTGATGGGAATGAAATGGCCAGAGTAAAGTAGATAGGAAGAGAAGATGTAATCCATCATTCTCAAAACTAGAAGTGTAACAAAGTGCCTAAAGGGAACATGGCCCGAATAGGTATATCACTCTGTACAGCATCTTGATGCCTGTAATGGCAGTTCTTTCAAGGATATATTCATGTGGTTTGCTTAATTCCGTTCTAGTCTCTGTGGGAGGCCCTACATGTGTAATCCAATTCACATGGAGAGCCTATCTTGGAAGGTGCCCTAAATCAATTTCCGTGTTTTTGGCATGATTGTCGGGAGGAAAGACGATGAAAGGCTGCATGATGGTCTTGCCACCGGTGTTGATGTATTACAAGAGAGGAAGTAGAAGTTGTCTAAGTTGTCAACTTTGTAACTTGTAGCAAAAGGTAGAAATCTTTGCAAAACAATGTGTGGTATTTATTTTTCAGTCCATTCCATTGAGATGCAATGTGAACACGAGAGCATGACGTACAAAATGTTTTTGCCATAAACCAGGTTGATTATGACATCAGGACTTTGGTGCAAACTTAATGCCTCTTGATGTCTAGCACCATCCTAAAATTCTTTCAATGATGTTTTTTGTACCTTGCCTGTTGAGGCTTTGTTATAACATGTGAAAGCAATGTTGAAAAACTTTATCAAATTTCACATCGACAATGCCTTGTGTATTTCCAGTGTCATACTCTACAAAAACAATCACTCCAAAGATGGTGCTTTATTTCAAAGGTGTACTAGTTACCATTTTGAACACACAATTGATATGGTTGTTCCCATACATGTAGAAAGAACTCTTAAAATCATACATCTTCATATCCTTTGAGTAATCGTTCATTTTAGGAATTATTGATCAGTCACTCCTCGAGAACCTTCAGGTGATCTTCATTAATGGAATGGAACATTTCTTCTCATTGATCAAGTCTTCTGTCGATGGACCAACACCGCTCTAGAATCATTCTCCCCTAGGTGCCAAGATGTGTTCGTCTATTCCATAACTTTTAACCTGGTTTCCCTAGCTTATCTGCACACTAGACATGCACAAATCGTGTTTGCATGAAGTATATATCAAACGCTTGCCATATTTCTGACATGTGATTACATGACGACATTGATCCTTAGCCGCTTGCCTACATGGCATGAACAGTGCATTCGGGGTTGAAACACGACTCTTCATACAAGTTTGTCATTTTTCTAAGGTCATACTGATCATCTACCCCCGGTCTGTACCACATCATGAGGAACAACATGAATTCAAACTTTTAATGAACTATGTCCCTGCTTGTAACTTAAATAATAGGATGCCATGAATTTGAAATTTTAATGAAATTTCCTCTTAATCAAGGAGTTTACATTTAATCCAACCCCAGTGAGAATTCATGATGGATGAAATGGGATCAAATTTGCAATAATATCACCAGTTTTGTGGTTTTCTGTATCATTTGTATTTAGTACAAACAATGTGTCTATCGACAACTACCTTGACGTGTGTTGTATTTCTGTTAGAGTCTGACAAGTAATTGTAAGGAACTTGTCCTTGATTCATTGAGGTTATAAGTGTCATACGACTGGGTGCAACATCTTATCGTTTTTCTGTTGTCCATATGTATCCATCACATCATGCTTCTATTTTTCCACTTTAAGCAGGCATCCACAACATACTTGTTCTGGATGACTAACGAATGTTTATTTGGTAGCGATACGAGAGATGAGCAAATTAATTTGGCCCACAAAAGGCTACTTAGCTTGACCCCACAGCCTGACAGCCTAACAACAATGAAATTTCTTGACTGAGAAGTTCAACATCTTTCTTTTAAGGGGTTTGTGGTTGTTTCTTGCTTGGGTTTGCAATAGGTTTCCATGGGGGGTCGAGAACTCCCCATGTATTGAAAGGGAACCTACTAGGCCTTGCTATCATGAGGCCACCGCGTACCCATGCAAAACAACCCCCCAATCCACCATACGTAATGTGGGGAGGGGTGTTTGAATGAGGCTTGCACATTTAAGACAAGATGGTTTCGTGTCTTGGAAAAAATGAAAATGTTCTTTACGCTTCATCATGGTCAAGTGAAAAGACACCCATAATACTGCATTAAGGCTATGGTATCCACGAGACCAAAGGTTTGTAGCTGCCACTTCCAAGTTGAAATATAAACACCCCTCATCGAAAAAGAAAAGATGCAATATCCACTTTGCTCGCCATCCTTGATCAACGAAATACGTCGTAATGGATGACGATGAGGGTCATGGTCACTCAACCACGACTCTGGCTCCCTCAAGAGATCGCGATTGAGCGACCATCCCCTTTTCTTATTCTCAAACCCCCATAAATTTTTGGGGATTCCTATGTTTTGCATACGTGGAGCAGGTGTAAATCATAAAACCCTATATTGTGATGGGGGTTCATACGTAAAAGAAAGGGGATGGTTCCTTGATTGTGATTGAATGAAAACACACTTTTCATGCTTCCAATTTTTTTCCTGCGAGCAAATCTGTCTTTCTTTATACGTAAACTAGTTTGTAATCCTAATACAAATGGAATCTGGGATTTAGGGTGTAATTTGTATGTGGGCACCCGATGGGCCCTATAGTAGCAGGGTCCTCCAGGTTCCCATAGAACGCATGGGGAGTCTCTGAACCCCATGTTAAACAAACATAAATCCCCCACAAACAATCACAAACCCTTTGTAAAAGGGGTTTGTGATTGTTTGAAGGAAACGTATGATGTCAACACTACCATGCCCCTTGCATACAACGTCGACATTGTGATGGGTCACTATTTTCTTCCAGGAATTGACCGTGCACTCACAGAATTCCTATTAGATCTGATAGATCGAGTAACCACTCTCTACAAATGCCGTATCAATCAATTCTATACACAAAAGCTTATAGACCAAGAGGTCAAAGAAAAGTAGTGAGGTATATAGAAGAAAGTGTCCAAGCACAGTATCAACACTACATAAAATGCAATGTCATAATGTCGATATCGTCATTGCATTGGAACAATTGAAAACTCATATTGTAAGGTGTTTGTTCTTATTTGATGGAGGGATTTGTATGGGATTTGTATGGGATTTGCATTGGGGTCCGAGACACCCCATGCGTTGAAAGGGAAACTGCTTTTCCTATGTCTATCTTGGTGAACTTTGGACTTGTTGCCACTCACATGTAGGCGGGTTATAGAAGTCAACAACTACTTTGATGGTCTTGCCTTTGCCTCACACATCCCTATGTGCACACATGAATTTTCTCCATGGCCAGTTCCCGAGGGCCACTTTCTCAACAACATCACTTTTGCTCTTTGTCGGCATAATTCTGTAAAGCCTCTCTTTCTGCTTCTGTTACTTATTTCGGTTTGTCATTCTGCCACTCGAGTGACCCATACTGTTGCCGGGATCTGTCCAGTTACTTTTTGGTAGATGGTAGGCACTTTCTTCAACTTTCCCATCGGTCACTTGTTGCATAGTTTGCACGTACGTTGACCTGACCAAGGGTGGAGGCTCTCTCTCTCTCTCTCTCTCTCTCTCTCTCTCTCTCTCCCTCTCTCTCTCTCTCATTGCTCAACAATAACTCTTACATTTTCAAGCATATCTTTATCATTTCTCGACCTAACTTAGTGCCGTATTTCTCATTGAAACACACACTGCGTCCTCTCTCACATAGAAAACAGGTAAGTGGGTTCCCACATTCTCTCATCTGCTGGGCCCTGCTACTACAAAGATGAGTAGGTGCACATGCAAAAAATGAGGGATCAATTGGTCCCATGTCCACACTTTGGACAATAAATTGTCGGAATGCCCTGAATTTAAGAAAAATACATAAAAGACAATTCACCTTCAAGGTTGCCGCCACTCATCATGGGGTCATCGCTCCCACACGAGATTTACGATCGAGAAATGGCCTCTTTTCTTCTCATATATACAAACCCCATAGTTTCATTTAGGATTTTGTATGTTTTCACAGGCGGAGCTTGCACAAAGCATAAAATCATACGTGAAAATAGGGAGTATGCATGTCAAAATAAATAACAAAGAGTCCATCACTCGATTGCTATCGAGTTAGAAATGTTCGTATTTCAAATCAAGTAGAAACGCTCGTTTTCTCCAACACCCAAACCCCATCATGTTTTTACATGAAAACCATAATCAAACCACACCATGAATGACACTGGGGATTTTAGGATTTTAGTAAAGCACAAGCTAGTGCTTGACCCTGCAGAAGCGGAGTGCAGCAAGTTGTCTTTCAATGCATGTGCATTCTTGGACCCGCATGCAAACCGCACACAAACCACTCCCTTGAACAATCATAAATCCATCACAGAGGGATTTGCAATTGTTCGATAGCCATGCTGACGACAGGAGTCTGAAGAGGCTTGCATGCCAAATCGCATTGATGCAAAACTGGCATTAAAATGATGTTTGGAGGCAAAATAGGGGCATTCCTCCATTGATCTACAATCTGGGGACGCAGTTCACATAAAATAATAAAGTAGGGGCATGTCACTGGTTTGGCCAGAAATAAAACCCTCAATCCTAAATGTAACTCAGGGTTGGGTTAGAAATTAGGTTGCTAGGGAATTCGCGTGCAAAGAAAAAAATTGTGAAATGGAATTTTTTTCTCGATTGTGATTTTGCAAGGGAGCAAGAGTCGCAAACAAGTGATGGTCGCATGAACCTCCTCGACATGCTCACTGAGTAATGCATGTCGCTTATCGAGCATGGTGAGCATGGTAGATACCTTGTTCTTTTTAGTAGATGTGACAATCATCACATTTTGCTCATTGATATGGCAACCTCAACCCTTTACGAGTATGGGTATTGTACCTAATTCACCTTGTTGGATTTATGCAGACACTTGTGGGCCCTGCGGTATTGGGACCCAACAAGTGCCCGTGTAAGAATTAAATACTTAATTGCAGATTCTGGGTTGGGTGTAGATACAATTTTCACCACAAATAACAAAATATTATTGTTGCAGAAGAAAAAACTGGGATGTTGCTGAGCTACAAGCAAAGGTACATGTTATGTTTCGTTCCAAACACACTAAAAAAATGGGTAAAGATCTCAAGCCTTATGTTGCAATATATGTGTATGAATGACACATGCATCATGTAGTGCACCATGCGAGCTTTTGTATGAAATTTATAGAGAAATGGCTTAGATATGGCCTTTTCGTAATAAACATGACTATTGTTTGCAACATCACCAATGTCTTTATGGCCGCCTGAAGTGCCCTTGCTTACAAATGTGCCTCCCACCACCTTTCCAAAGTACCCATAACCTCAATGAACCTTGTCTCGTTGGAAAAACATGCATCTTAGACTACTTTGACTTGAGTTGGCAATAAATTCACTCTGTTGTGCTCGTTATTAAACTAGTGCGATATTAGAGATGCACCTTCCACCTTTGCACGACTATATATTTCTCACTCCCACACAAAATCACTCGGTTCGTGGGTCAAATTTGCATGGATTTTCACATAAATTACAATGAAAATATAGAAAACATTATCTGGTGCCAACATGATGCTGTAATCACTACCTTGACTGTTGGCTCCCTTAAATATCTACGTACACCACTCAATGGGATAGTAGACTATTTAAAATGATTAGATGTGTTGTGCCCATGTCGATGTAGGAACCAAGACTGTCAAGTTTGGCGATACGAGGTATAGGTTTAGTACACAATGGTTAGATCTTGATACAAGGACGGAGGCATTGACAACTACATGGAAGGAGGAATGAAAGTCGTCAGACCAAAAGTGGTGAGGGTTGGTGGTTCATGATGAATTTGAGACGCCCATGCTGATGGCTTTGGTGGTTGTCCATGCTACTTGTGATGCACGAGAGGATGGTCTACTACTACAAAGATTTTCTCATGATGTGCTGGAGCACAATGCAAGGACGCCAATAGTGGCCATTATGGCCATAGTTGGTGCAAGTGCGTCCACTCGCAACCTAAGCACGACCTGTTTCTTGCCTAGCTATATGCCCCTTCAGGCTACTACATCATAGGAGAAGTCATAATGTGACGAATCCTCCATAGATTCAGTAATAGTGTGACTAATGATTCAGAGTCAAAATGAAAATGTGACCAGTGCAGCATAAAAACATTGACAATCTGGCGAATGGAAGATAAAAGCAGTAGCAATGCGAAAATTGAAACATATCATGGAAACATCGACTATGTTACCAATGTAGCATTAAGATGGTGCCCAATATTCCAACGAATTACAGCCACAATGACAACTTCACCAGTCTACTATAAAAGCAATGAAGATATGGCTAATGCACCATGACTACACTATTAATGTGACCAATGTACCATGGAAATAATAATGTTATGAATAATGTGCAATGGAAACACAAACAATGTGTCCAATGCACCATTGCAAAGCTGATATTTTTGCTAGTGCACCATAGAATTAAGGATAATGGTACCTCAAGATCATGGTTACAATGAAAGTATGACCAATATACCATTGGGATGGTGATTGTGTAACTAATGGTCCATATAAATAGTGCAAATGCGAATAATTTGCTATAAACGTCATGGCAATATAAAACATACAACATAGACGTGGTTGAAACATGATCAATTATTCATATCAAAGCAACATTAGGACAACAAATCATTGAAGATTTTACATTGTGTCTAATGCACCATACAATTTGTGCTCGTGTAACTAATATACCATAGAAATTACGTTGACCAAGGCAACGTGGAAGAAATGACAATGCTCTCCATTTTAGTTTGAGGTATTCTTGTAGATGAACAAATTTTGTCATAGTTTGAGGTTTTGCATGAAAAAAATGTTGGTGTTTCCTTCTCTTGTGAGAGTATTGTCCCTTTCCAATAAAAGCTCCATGTCATTCACTAAGATGTTATTTTTTCTACGTTATTCAATCTCCTCCACAACCTCTAACCCTTTTTATCTTCTTAAAAAACTTGGCCTTCCATTGAATTTCCATGACATCCTTTGTATTCATAACCTTGATGATGTCGTTGTGAAGCTTTTTAATATTGTGCTTGCACCATCGCATTTCAGCGTGTTAGTAGTAATAAAATTGCTTATTTGTAACATTGTATGTATGTATTTTTTAAGCCATGGGATGACCTTCATCTTCATTGGAAAGAGGCGACTTGCGTCTTTGTTCCATGGAGTCAAAATGAAGCTTGGATGAGGTAAGCATCTTAAATAGAAGATCTCTTGATGATTCCAACATTATACCCAAATCTAATCCCCTTATCCACTACATTAATTCTTTGGTTGATTGGCCATGTTGTCACATTCTTTGTAATGCATTGGTCATGTTCATTGTTCCTAAGGTACATTAACTACATTGTCACCAATTTATACAAAATTTGTCACATTGGCATTGTTTCATATTGAGATCATTGCATGGTTTCACATTGAAAGCATTCTCATCCAACCGCTCATCACCAACACGTCCACCAAGTTCAAGTGGGGTTTCAAGGGTACCAGCTTGACATTGTTTCCTTGTATGTAGATACGTTAGTGACCTCCCCTTGATTGCGTGCCTTTGGCTTTTGCATTTCCTCCAGCTATTTGTTATCCAATGTGTTCAATTGGTGTCGACCGCATCATTGATTGTGTTTATCATCACAAACACCACATCCCATACAAGGACATGTCAAGTACTTCTTCAAACAGTTTGACCTAGTTTTGAGAAAAAGAATTCTAGCATGTAGTGTATTGGTGGGGCCAATATTTATTTGGAGTGTTGAATTGGTATGTTTTCAATCTTGAGCTTCTTCATTTCCATGTTTAAAATAAACATTGTAAAAGGCATAGACGCATCAAGAAATGTAAGTAGAATTTCTTATGGAAATAGAATATTTGAACACCTGCTAGTTGTTGTAGTGCAACAATCCTTGTCCTTTGATCTACAAAAATTCATCTGAAATGGTCCCAACCTTATCTCTAGATGAGACCATGGGCTTTGGTAATGAAGGGGAAGCGATGGGTAATGGTGATTATTTGATGATGAAGACCTATGCATTTGGAGGGGGGAATAGAGGAGCAAGGCACAACACATGCCGTCATGTTACTTTCTCTAAATCACTAGCCATACAATCAGATTCAATGGAAAGTGGGGAAGATGAAGTGCAAGGGAAGAACAACAACGAGATACCAACGGAGGTTTTAGGCAAGCTTGAGGGTCCACGTGGACAGTGGTGGAGGAGAGGGTGGGGAGTAGAGGAGAGAATGGATTGTAAACTAGAAGGAGAAGAGGGTGACGGGAATGAAGAGGTGTCAAGGGATAATTGAACTGGAGGAAACAAACAAAACTGGAGGCAAAAGGGTAGAGATGGTTGATCAAACAAAGGTTAGGTATGAAAAGGTGCTGGAGGTTGAGGGGTGGTAGATGGGGTTGGAGGCTTCTGATTAATAGTAAGTTCACCTTCATAAAAAGTGTCCATAATTTTCTTATGCATACATAAATCAGCGGGAACAAGAATGGATAAATTGACCTTGGGGCCCGGGTTCTTCCCTAGTCCCAACGCGAGGACCCGCATTGCCGGATCCATCAGCACCGGAGCCCGTGTTCGGGCGGCGGTCAACGAGAGAGCCCGCTAGCTGCCGGCGCGACTCGAGATAGCTGGGCTGCTACCGGGCTGGCCATCTCTGATGACTGCTTGCCGGTATAACGTGCCGGAAATTGGATCTAAAAAGTTAGCGACTGTTTNCTTATGCATACATAAATCAGCGGGAACAAGAATGGATAAATTGACCTTGGGGCCCGGGTTCTTCCCTAGTCCCAACGCGAGGACCCGCATTGCCGGATCCATCAGCACCGGAGCCCGTGTTCGGGCGGCGGTCAACGAGAGAGCCCGCTAGCTGCCGGCGCGACTCGAGATAGCTGGGCTGCTACCGGGCTGGCCATCTCTGATGACTGCTTGCCGGTATAACGTGCCGGAAATTGGATCTAAAAAGTTAGCGACTGTTTTAACCGTGCTGTATGGAAGGATATTAACATGGGAACCTGTTCTGTTGACACGTTTGCTTTTCTGAGTATGTTACTTCTGAAAACAAGTTGAATTGTGTTTGTCTAATCGTTCGTTACTTACCGACTTTCCTGGGCGAACGCTGGCCGATGATGTTGCCGACGGGCCCTGAGGTTGTCGAGATAGGCCGACCAGGCCGTCTGGTTGGTCACATCGGCCGGTAGGGCCGAAGGGTTGGTCAGATGTCGAAACGGGTCCCTGTATCTAACCGCGCAACCAACCAGGGCTCCGAGGTCGAAGTGCCCAACAAGAATAAGGCGTATTTTTATTTTAGACTTTCAAGGCGAGTGACGTGTATAGTGCTATGTGGTGTGAGGCTGTTTCAATAAAGTACATAGAGAAATGTGAGAGGGGGGGTTTGAGACTATGGTGGCGCATCTTCATGTGCCTACCACCATCGAAAGGTTGGCAAAATCGTTCTTAAAGATTGACAGACATGCGATATTTTTGTTGAGGCTTGTATAAAATAGTTGAGCCTGTAAAAAAATTATAATTAGAACACCGCATATACATGTACTTAGCCAAAATACCTTCAGTCGCACAACATACACATCTTAAGGTCGACACTCGGTGGGTCATGAATATAAAGATACAACAGGAAGCGCACAAAGCTTGGGGACTAGCATACGCTAGCAATGTGAAACAAACTAGGTCTTGCGAGTTGGTGAAGTTGAGGGGGCAATCAAGTTCTGGGCGGGGCATATAATAGGAGTTAGCGAGGGAGCGACACAAAGTATTGAGAACAAGCGTGCCCCAGTTTGGAATGATACCCAACGTAGGCAGTGTCGCATCGCTCCGTAGCAAATGCGAGCCGCGTTTCGTGTTCCCTCTCTTTAAAAAGTACAAGTCAGAGGTCGTTGTTGGTCAAATTCGGGTTACACCGGAGCCCCTGCAACTCGCCCTGGCGCGACGGTACCGATAGCAGACATGCATCATAAAGATATGATGCATCCCATGATGAACGTACAAACTGTGGGGCGCCATGGACGAGTTGCTAGAAAGTTGCTTCAACTCGAGAGATGTGGCAACTCCTAGCAACTCTAGCTGGTCATGTAATTTTAGACAGAAAATTTTCATTTGAACCATTGCTAATTCATTTCTTCTGTTTTTACTAGAAGAATGATGTCATCTAGTCGATCCGCATCATGAAAAGTATGACATCACTCGTTTTTCAGGAGTGTGACAAAGCAAAGATTAAAACATTCATGCTAGTTGCGACCGGAGGGTGTCACACTGTCGCTAGATGAAGTTCGATGCGGAAAAGTATGCGCCATCAAATCCATCGAGCATGGTTGACACGGTTTCAACAGCCATAATAGCTAAACTTTCCACGACTTACAGCCAGAGATGCATGCCCTAAAGCAAAAGGTCGTGGACAAAACAATTGATATTTCACACAATGACAGAAAAGGGCTAAATAAGTATCGCAAACGCAGCGCAAATATTGTGGAATACGACAGTTGCCACCATAACACTACCTTGTCCTTAGCTCTCGAACAAGCCATGGCCCGAAGGAAGGGCAAACTTGTCCGCGGCGACGACCTGGCCAGTCGCCATGACTGGCTACGACGACGACAGCAGGTATATATGACAGGAGCCAGATCCAAAAGCTAGTTTTCCAAATACGTGATGGTTAGCGATGACGGCTAGATTGATCTGGCTGGCTATTCTGACCTAAGCCATACTCCGATGTAACATAAGAGCCTCCGATTGTAGGCGGCGATGACGGCGCGATTACAACGCGCCCGCTGTTTCTGAAACTTTTCAAATATGTTTTTTTTTCTCTCGTCGAGTTGTCATCAGCTCATCAGCATCGACCATGGTGAAGAGAACAGGACCTCCGATCGAACTAGAGGGGAGATAAGATGGTCAGCGCCATCCGCTAAAAATTTCAGCACTCGAAAATGGTGAGACGGCCAATCGAGCCTGGGCGTGAAAACGACCGCCCAACCGTTCAGGTCGGGGTACGGTGCCAACCACCGCCACCAGGGCGGAGCTTCCGGTAGGCTAGGAAACCAGGTAGCCTTAAATACTCTCCCTCCAGACGGACCGGACGCATGAGCTACAGACAAGGCCCAAACCAGGATTATCTGGTCAATTTATCCCCGAAGGAATTAGGATATTTTCAGGTTGCGCCTGGATGCTATTCGTTTTGGTAGGTTCAAAACGAGCAGCACTGGTCGTCGTTTGTCTCCAGTCTTTCGTTCGGTCGCTGGTTATCCCGCATTGCTTCTGATTTTAAACATTTCGCTTGTTCAGTCGAGGTTCAGAGCCACAACCCAAGAAAGTAGCGAATTCTTTACCGCTCTCTTTCAAGTTTCTCGTTTCAACCTCGAAAAGAAATGGGGACTCGAAATCATCAGCGGCATGACGGGCGTGTATCCTTTCAACACGGAGTAGTGTTGGAAGGAGACAAACCCATCATGCCTGTCTGCATGACATCTGCTGTGATTTGGCCGAATCACACAAACGGTCCAAAACCGTCGGATGTGGGACACTCAACGTCGGTCGTCGATAAATGTGCTCGTTGACTCTTCATTAGCATGTGCGTTTCTGTTCCCAGGATAGGCGCAACTGCTGATCAAGGCCGCTCCTGGAAACTCCCGACTAAGCTCATCGAATAAGAATTCTTCTTTGCGTGACGCGAGTAAGCCGTCACGGCTGGCAGGGAACTGCGGTCTCTCCAGTGGGCGTTATTTTGCAGGGTTTGCGAATGTTTCCCAAGATTTTCATATGTTTCGACTTTTTTTCGGCCAAAATTTCAACGTATCTCGTGCTTACTCGAGGCATGGAATTGGTTTCCAGCGGCTTAAAGAGTTCACGGCCTAGGGTTCCACGGCCAACTCGATTCATGCACGCAACGATAGATAGATAGATTATTATGTTTATCGTCGCTACCCCTCCACGGGGAATGGACGGTGGCACAGAGCCACATGTGACAGTGAGAGTCAGGAGGGACATCCACACACGACAAACATGGAGAGGGGCATGCATGTGCCCACTGTCAAGTGTAAAGAAGCACACAGGGGTCAAAGCGAATGAAGTCCTAGCGAGATTCTGAGGGGGGGAGGGACTGAGCACACGAGGGCAATAAGAGCGACATGCCAATGGTGGCCAAAGAGGCCTAGTAACGGCATATCACAAATGCCGAGCTCAGCTGCGCGGCGGCCAGAAGGCTGCTACATGCTGCGAGCTCGCTCCATACGAATCCACCATATTGATTGAATAGCGGCTGTCATCCTGGGCTGCAGATGCTGAGGAAGTGGCGTTGGCGCGGGGGAGGGGGAGCACGGGGTCGATGCGGGTAACCTAGTGTCTGCTGCAGGTTGGGGCTGCTGTGGTAGCTGTAGTAGACCTGGAGCATACCTGCCACACAAGACGCCAAGCAGGCCTGGTCTTCGAAAGAGAGGAAGTCCTTTAGCGAGAAGCACCGCAGATCAGTAGGAAAGAGACAGGGAAACCGACCCCGCACCTCATAAAACACTGGACAGTCCCGCACAAAGTGCAACGCTGGATAAGGAAACTGGGTGGCCAGACAAGCAGAGCAGCGGCGCGATGCTAGAGGGAGGTAGAGCTCATAGGGGAGGCTGGATGTACGAAGCTGCCAGAGGGCACGCGCGTGGAAGGAGGGCATGGGAAGAGAAAGGTAGGGGGGTAGGCCAGGGGAGCGAGGTACCACAGTCTGGTAAAATAGGAGAGCCTTGGGGGTATCAGTAGTGCGGGTAGTGCTGGCGATTGGTTGCACGGGGGGGGTTGGCGGTGGACAGTGTGGAAGCTGGGCTCTCAGTGCTGGGAGGGTCAGGGGTTGCAGGTGGGGGATGGGGGGAGAAAGGGTGGGGGGAGTGGGAGTGAGGGGAGGATCCAGACAGACCAGGGGAGAGGAGGATCGAGCGTAGCTTGGAGCGCGTGAAGACGTGGGACAGTTCAAACCAAGAGTCTGAGACGGGTGAGGCGCACAGGGCATGGGCAGCACGTAGGAGTGTGGTATGCCATGGTGATCGATTCTCTACATGCCAGCAGTAGGCAACATTGGCAAGACGCTCCACCGGTAGCGCTTCTAAATACGCTGCATATCTAGGGCCATAGACAAAGGGCAAGAACTGGAATGGGAGGGTGTTCGACTCAAGATGTATCAAATTGCGCGGTGTTGATCTTGCGACTGTCGTGGCCGAGNGCTGGATTGTATGGCCAAGGGCACTGAGCGAGTAGAATGCCTCGTCCACTGCACGTTGAAGGCCACCGACAGACTCTGAGAGGAGGACAATATCGTCGGCCTGTAGGAGGAGAGGAATGGGTGTGCCAAGAAGGGTGGGAGCATCTGTGTCGATGCGAGAGATGGCACGTGCTAGGGGGTCAATGTGGTAGTTGAAGAGGATAGGACTGCATGGGTCACCCTGCAGAAGGCACGCAACGAGTTACCCCTGTCGCTGTCGATTCTCCCCGTTTGACCGGTCCATCCTATGCCCCACGCGAAGTTAGGGCTTGTGTGGGCTGACCGGCGGCGTTCGCAAGGATGTCGATCTTTGCGAACGACCTAAAAACTCGACCGGCGGCGTTCGCGAAATTTTAAGCGTTAAAAAGGCAATGTGCGTAACTCGGGTAAGCCTGTCGAGGTAGGTGCGATGTCACTTCCGCGTGCATCGAAATCGTACTCGATGAGCTTAATCGGGAGTTTCCAGCCGTGGCCCAACAGAGGCTGACAATATGGGCGAATCAAAGTCAAATAACATAAATCACAACAAAGACAGTTTTGCATCCGTCGAACAAAACGTAGAAACCATTATCCAGCGATCGAGTGTGGAGACGGTTTGAAGGGGAAAACACCTACTGCCTTGTTCATGACTCCGCTAAGCGACAAAAATAACGGCAACAAATATCTCGGCTGCAATCAGAGCCAGATAGCGTCAAAGGACAAACACCCCGAACCTACACTCAACAAACTTTTGATGCGGGCAGGTTGTGTGTTTCGAAGGGAGATGAAAAAAATTATATTCTCAATGATTTTTATGATATCCACCCTTAAAAACAAGAGGGACTCTACACTACCGCTACTAGATAAGCAACGTTTATCTCAAGAATCTTCATGGAACCTAAAACTCTCAAACAAGCAGAGAATCATGACTTTGAAAGGGATAGAGGACCATCTTAAACCGTAACACTCCAACTACCAAGGCAAATGGACCGAGATAAAAAACATACGACAAAACGATGACATACAAAATAAAATACGGGTTTTTCTAGAAATTTAGGCAAATTTGTATAAAAAACTGAAGGATACGTATAAAAATAATGAAATAATGTTGCATTCGTTGAAATAATTATTAATGTTCCTACTAAGGAAGTTTTTACTAAGTATAACAATACTTTCATGCTGATTACAAGTTCTATTGCCTTTGTTATTCCTATTAAAAGGTATTTCAAATGTCTAATGATGAGAAGATCATCAAAATTTGAGGGCATGGAATGATTGTGATGACATTATACCTTCTTGATGTAGCAATCGACGGACATCTTAGGACGAGGCGATGACGTAAAACTTGTTGAGGATGTTGCATAATTTTCTTAGCAAAAAAAGGAGGCTTCGAATGAGCTTACAAACACACGTAGTGCCAACATAATATTCCTCATGAGACTTCAAGTATATCGTTTTCCATCTCTCTACTAAAAAATACATTATTGACATCAATTTGAAATTTCTCTCAGTCAAATACTATAAGGGAGAGTGTCCTTCAACTTTGTGTAGTAGCTCACTCAAGTGTAAGTTAAAATAAATCCTTTTTAATAATATGCATGAAGCCTTTGGAAACAACGAGGGTGTTAAAGTTATTTAGAATATGATTTCATTATTTAATTATACAAATAACCAGAAAATGCTAATTATTTGTTGTCCTTGGGGGCGTTCAATGAGTTCCGCAGTGCCTTAACTGATGAGGTTGTATTCAAAATCCAACGTATTTTGCTATCTATTTATTCAAGGACCCAAAAAGGAGTTGTTGATATTCAAAGGTTTCTAAGGGTAGATCATTTTTTGTCTTGAAGACAACAAGTGTATTGGTAACAAAGCATGCATAGAGTCATTTATTATGGTTGGTACATGATGTGACATAAGTGATTAGTGCTGTTATGATGAGATTTTTGAGTAGTTGGAATAGGTCAAAAAAGTTTCTCAAGTGTGTATTTTTGTTGATATGTAGATGGCTCCCTACTCCTTCCCTCATTGCTACAATCATTAACCTCCCTCAACAAAGGAGACATGTTTCTGGTTGTCATGATCACATCCTTTGGTAACTATGAGGCAATAATTGTCACCATCCATGATGAAGGCTTGAATCACTTCCACCATCTCTTCATGAGACTATTGTAGATTTTTTATAGCGGTCTCTCTCTTCTCCATCTCTATGATATCGTTGAAGTTTGATGTCATTAAAGAGTCACTTCGACCAAAGTAGATTCCCCACGTAAATTTGTTGTCCAATATTATCCTCGTTCTTAAGGATGTTGTGGAGAGTGATGCACCAAATGTTCAGAGGACACTCATATTAGGCCTCTTGCTATACCATGGTCTATACGAAGTTGTCGTACCAAGTTGTTGTCATTTGAAGGCCGAGGGAAGGAAGTCAACTTTAACCCATGTTGCTTGTTTAGGTGTTGTCTTCCACAAACAAATCTAGGAGTTGAGTGAAGACTAGCATGCCCTTGAACATCTTCTAAAGAGTAAAATGGTAGGACTTTGCCTGCCCATTTTAATGTGGAATGTGAGGTGTTGATTTATTCCTATGATTCTTTGCTGATTGTATACGTATGCAAAGTCAACACTAGTGAATGACTTATCTTAATGTGAAATTTGTAGTTGTGTGAAGGCTTCTAGTTCAACTTGTAGAAACCAATCACATAAGATTTTGAGAAAATGTATGCTGATGTAAGTTCATGTGTGTGCATGTGAGTGTATGTGTGAGAATGTGTGCATGCATGATTGCATTGTGTAAGCGTATGTGGAAGTTTGTATGTTTAACTGAAAATGGGCTGAATCTTAATAAATGTAATACTACATCAAGTGCTAGCGAGCGGGTTTTCACATGATATAAGTGATAGAACAATCTAATAGGGGCAAGCAAGGTGGAAGAGTCACTAACGCAAAATCATGGGGCATCATCGCTAAAACTCAAACATTTTGCATAAAGAATGCACATTACTCACACGAAGACAGATGAAATATCTTGGTATTACAACATCTACCTCAAGCGTGCCATTATGTGAGCAATCACGATCTTTGATATCTAAGAGAACCTTCTTGAAATAACCATATTAGCTTATTGCATTGACAATGCTAACTACAACACTCTGATAGAAATATCCAAAGGCTGACGACCCCAATGCCACATTGCTTATTGTTGAGGTGGGAAGTCAGATTTAATATAAAACTCATGTCTAATGCCGATAAATACCATTGATTAACATGACAAGTGGTTTTTTTGTATGTTTGGGAATCTTGAAACATCTTGTGTAAATGTCAAAAATGAAAATAACATGCAAACAAATGGGTGGGGTCAGAAAGAAGAAGTTTGGGAGTCAATAATGGAAAAGTGTAGGCATGAACAGTGGAAATCCAATCTACTCAGAAGCATTTATGCTAATAAATCAGCCATCCAAGGAGCTCTCATCTCGACTGACGAGGGATCCTGAGATTGCAAAGCTGAGCGAGGGGACAGAGGACAACGAATCAAAAATAATATTATGAGTGCTACTGGGAAATTGGAAAATTTGCATAATGGTATTGGAATCACTTGACAAAAGAGCTTCTTATACCTATGTAGGTGCTGAAATGGCTAAGAAGTGGGGTTTATGGATTAAACGAGGGGTGTCTCAAGCCAAAATTGGAAATGACCGAGTGTAGATCCATCGACTTCAAAACCTCTCTAATAAGGGAGGTTTGTAAGATAAAACTATGTGGAGAACTTGGCAAACGACAAACCCTAAGGTCATCCTTTGGCAAGATATTCCATACGGATACAATTGGCACATAAAGTGGAGGAGTGGAGTAGTAAATGTCAACAAGAATGGAAACTAATTGTTTTCTTATGATCAAGCGACCAATGTGTTGGCAATGAGAATGGTGAGATCAAGAATTGAGTGCAATCCAAGCAATGCACTCATATGAAGTGACAACATTGGTGCAACGGTCACATGTGCGCCAGTACACATCAAGCGAGCACATCTACCCAACGGCCGGTAGCCGTTGGCTTGCACTGCCCCAATATTATGACTTGGGAAATCCCATCAAGTAGCTCAACCTGCATTATCCCGTCACGACTATGAGCATGATACTTAACTGCTTTAACATGACACATTAAGTTACGACGTGATTACTGGGCTCACTAGCCAACACGAACCAATCTGCTCAAATGTGTCGAGCTCAAAATCACAGCGTAAGCACCGGAAGTAATTGCTTAGTGGCTGAAGGACCGTAACGTAGGCACAAAGGTGTGAGCAGATAAGCCAGCGTCGCTTGGTGTGGCAACTCCCACAATATGCTGTTGGTATGGGACACGAGAATTGGGTTGTTTGGGGCGAGGATCAATGGCTATCCAACGCTCATGGAGAAGGCCAATCGGGGCATGTGTAAAGAGGGAAGGATGCGACTTGAGGATGGAGCAATATAGTCTGCACAACACCAAAGATGCGATGGAACCCACACAGGGTATGGCAGAGCGGAGGTGGCATCGCCAACAGAGGTGGGAAGCCGAGGTTGTGGAGTCCACTCATGGGGCGGCAGAGCGAGGGCGGCATCGCAGAGCCCTGCAAGCCATGGAGAAGGACGAACAATGAGAGAAGTAAACCAGGCCACGTGCCATGTGCGTGTGCACATGGCACATGGCAAACGGGGCAGAGGAAAGAGCAACCACCATGGTAGAAGACGTGGAGGCGGAGGAGGAGGAGGAGGAGGAGCAAGTGGTGAAGGTGGAAAGGGTGGAGGTGGATGGGGTGAAGGTGCAGGGGGTGAAGGTGGAGGTGGACATGGAGGAGGTGGAGCCGAATGCGATGGAGATGGAGGTGGAGGAGGTATTGGTGGAGGAAGTGGTGGTGGAGGAGGAGGTGATGGAAGAGGTGGAGGTGGAGGAGGTAGAGGAGATGGAGGAGGTGGAGGAGATGTAGGAGGTGGAGGTGGAGAAGGAGGAGGTGGAGAAGGAGGTGGAGGAGGACGTGGAGGAGGATGCGGAGGGGGAGGATGAGGTGGAGGAGGAGGAGGAGGAGGAGGAGGAGGGGGAGGAGGAGGAGGAGGGTGAGGAGAAGATAGAGGTGGTGGAGGTGGAGATCGAGGAGGTTGAGGTGGAGGAGGTGGAGGTGGAGAAGTAGGAGGCAGAGGAGG
>SZWC01009954.1:65097-91834 GCA_023375785.1 Penium margaritaceum
CACACACACATCTGCTGCCTATCCAAGCACAAAGGCTAGGCCCGATGTCCCTCTGAAGCAGAACAAAGGTGAGAAGATCTCCTCATGACACTGGAACATCCTGCCAAGTGTCCGGGTCTCGACCATCCGAGGAGTCATGCACATCATACACAAGTCACAGGACAAGAGGGTCTCCTCGTGACACTGGTAGTGCCAGTGCCTGGGCCTCGACCGCTACAAGCAATCCAACAGGTATCCGTATGAAGCCCACAATAGCAAAATCAACCAACACACAGGATCGTAGGGGGATCTCTTCGTAACACGGGTGCAACTCACCACGTGTCTGAGTCTCGACCACTATCAGCAATCTAGCTCGCATGCACATGCCACACGGAGTATGACCACACAACAAGACACACAATCACATGGTCTCCTCGTGACACTGGTACAACCCACCAAGTGTCCGGGTCTCGAGTCTCGAGTGTCCACCAACAGAGTGCTACCATGCACATGCAACTATACAGGCACGTAGCATGAACCACATGCCGGCTGTTGTAGTATGCTCGTAGTACAACATGGATCCCTCGCCATGCATCTCCCAGAGCGTCGCGTCAGGTCGAGGTCCACACGACACTCCCCTTGGGCAGATGAACCTGGCGGCGATGTCCTCGATGGAGATGCTGATACCGTAGCTGAACAGATCCTGGGCGATGAATCATGTGGTCTCTCCATCATGCAGAGATAGCTCCCCATGTCACGTACGAGTCGGCTCCCACCCTCAAAGGCGAAGTGGTGTCTCCGGCTATGACTCTTAACGTTACCAGTCCTCGTGTGACTGCCAAGGGTCCCAACTCACAGTCTCTAATCTCTCTGCTCTGCCGCGATGCGTCTGTGTACGCCGGAGGGAAGGGAGTGGGCAAGCAACATGTAGGCGTGGATGAATTGGCAGAGCAGGCCTCCGAGGCGGGATAGAGCACTCTGAAGCATAGGGGTATACCGCTTGAAGAGGAGGAGGGCTGGAACGACGAACCGGACCACCATACACGAACAACGATGACGATGGAGTAGCTGAAGTGGGTGGATGAAGGTGCGTGATGGCAGTACTTGAAGAAAGAGGAGCGATGATGGAGTCGACAAGAACGAGGATGGCGGGAACTGAAGGTATGCTCACCTCTCCTGTGGTAGTGTCTCTATCGGACGTCATAGTCGGAGCTGGTAGAGGGTCCTCCCCGACTATGGGTGTACGAGATCCTGGTAGTGGAAAGCTCATGCCGATAGTGTTGGTGCTCCCCTGCTCCGACAGTAGCTCACGCGCTGCCATCACCTCCCGTTGTAGCATCACTACACACACCTATAGGTTAGCGTAATGCGCCTCAAACATGTGGAGGTGGCCCATGTCTGCCTCGTGTAAGATCAACTGTGCCTCACTGATGCTGCACATGCAGACTGCATAACTTGTGAGTACAACTCCACTTACGTCTCCACTGCTGAAGGAGATGGAGCTGGTGCCGATGTGTCTACTTGGGGGTCAACCAAACTCACAACATGCTGAGATGCTGCACACTCGGATGCAACTAAAGGTGGCACATCCGCACCACAGCTCGTGTCTATCGTACGAGGGGTGAGTGGTCGCATGCCTAGAGAGAAGGAGAAGGCAGAGTCGTCGGAGTCCGCAGAGCACGTGGAAATGTCGTCCGTGCAGGTACTACGACTCTCAACATCAATGTGATCAGCACGGTCACCAAGAGATGAACATGTGAGGGTACAACTGAGCTCCTGCTGACGAGTCGACTCCATATGCGTGGTTGGATCTGCAACAATGTCCTCAACTACCTGCATAGTGGACACAACTCTGTAGGGTTTCGGCTCAACAATGCACGTCAAGGCAACCAACAAGCACAGATGGCACTCACGCACCGTCTCGCCGGGGTACTGGTCGCTGTCACCCGCCTGATGATGGAGTGAGGCCCATCATCTGAACATGTAATGTGTGTCACTGCTCCGTCGTGTGTGTTGACTCCTGTAGACTCTGGGAACATGGGCGACTCCTGACGCTGAAGCTTATCCACAGGTAGCGCTAATGACAAGGTCAAGCCTGCCGTGTCTGCTACAGCACATATCCCAGTGACATCTCTCTGTAATGCTGCTCTAAAAAAATCCTCAACCTCTAAAAGACCAGCTGGACCCCTCTTCTCCTGCAATGCGACCGCTGCCGAGCTGGTGTGAGCCTCGTGCACCAACGCCCCCGGAAGTCCGTAAGGGGCATCTTGAGTCATACGGGACTCCTGTGCCACCGTCGTGCTGCCACCGGTCAGTGTCGCAAGTGGCACTGCCCAGGGACGCGAGGCTTGCACTCCTCCTGGTGCAACCTCCTGCTACAGAACGTCCGGCTCATGCCCTAGCGTGGATGTCGACCTTGACGACATGCATGTCTCATGCACTGTAACCTCCATCGGGGTGGTGTGAACCTGGTGCAAAAACTCCTCCAAAAGTCCGGCAGACGCATCCTAATCCGTACGGAACTCCTGTGCCACCGCCGGGCCGCCACCGGTAGGAGCCGTGAGTAGCAACGCCCAGGGATGCAAGGCCTGCATTCCTGATGAAACATGCTGCTGCGGAAGATCTGGATCCAACCCGGACGTGGAAGTCGAGCTCGATAACACACATGTTTGATGTAGTGTAACCTCCGTCGGAGTGGTGTGAGCCCACTGCACAAACTCCCCCAAAAGTCCGGTAGACGCATCGTGATCCGTACGAGACTCCTGTGCCACCGCCGGGCCGCCACCGGTGAGAGCCGCGAGTGGCACCGCCCATGGACGTGGGGCCTGCACTCCTCCTGATGCAACCTACTACTACGGAATATCTGGATCCAGCCCGGACGTAGAAGTCGAGCTCGATGACACGCAAGTCTCCACCATGAATGCCATGTTAGGATCAGATTCCAAGTCATGTGCTGCCACCGTATCATCTTCATCTGCCTCAGCTGACGCTCAGGCACCACGATACGGTGGTGGTGTGGATCCTATCACTGCGGTCACAGAAGGTAATGCGTGGTGACCACACTCCCCCTCGACAGGTATAGTAATGAAAGCCTGGGAGGTGGAGCATCTGTCAAGTAAGGCGCAAGCACGACGTGTGGAGCGCTAACGCCGAAGCCGCATGGACACATGACTAGAGCGACTACATGAAGACATGTCATCTTGAGGAAGCGTCGTGGTGGCAGAAGAGGGTACGGTCGAAAGGATGGTGGTAGCCTGGGACAGGCTGGCAGGTGTGACTGAAGGAAGATCATTGTATGAGAATGGAGGAGAGGATGAAGGAGATGAGATCAAGGTAGTTGTCGACGAACTAATAGTAGAAGCACGCTCGGTGACGATGAGGTCACAAAGCCGCTGCACCATCCGCCTCAGGCCATGGATCTTGACAAATATGGTCGCAAGAGGTCCAGCTAGGGGATCTACAGACGCTGGCAGATCCGCATGCTGTGGAGGACATATGCTTGGACAAAACTCAGCCCAAGGTGGATGCCAGCCACGAGGGCGCGTCCTGCAGCGACGCCAACCATGACGTCCATCACCACAATAGTAGCAGGCAAACGCGCAGGACGCCTGCTCAGATGTCTGCACACTCATCTCGTACGACAGACGATGGATAGGTGCCGAGGGCATCTACTCCCGGTGGTAAACACCAAGCCATAGGAGAGGATGAGACTAGCAGACATCGTCACTCCTGTAGGTCACAGCGTCGGGGCCATCAAGTGTAATCAGACGGGATGGGCTACACTACCACAGCACGCCTGGAGCAGGGAGTCTAATAATTTGTGGGTACAAGTGTTGTATCCACTAATGGAGCAAAAACTGCTCCAATAACAGCAGGTGTGGCGGCTGCAGGCGCGGCCGCTGCTCCAAGCGGTAGACGACCAAGCCGTAGACGACCAAGCCCTTGGAGATGGAAAAACCTGAATACACCGTCGATCCAACAGATTCAAGTGTGGGGACCAATCCACAGGCTCCAGAGAGACATCGGTCCATGACGCGTTTCGAAAAATAAGTCGTCCCCGACGACACTCCGCTGTCAGTTAGGAAGCAGAGACTACAAGCACTGCTGCAACTTCTCTACACTATGCAGTCGCCATTCCACCGCCACCGCTGCTACTGCTGTGGAAGATGCTGTTGCTGCTGTAGCTGCTACCACTGTGGGCGATGTTGCGGCGGCTGCTAGACGGATTGCGTATGCGGTTGTCGGTGGCAGTATTTATAGATTGTTGTTTTTTTTGTTTTTTCTCTCTCCACACCCTCACCCCCTCCTCTATTTCTTTTCTTGCCCTCACCCCCCCTTTTTTTGGCCTCAACTTTGAGGCATGCAGGCCCATGCAAACACGACATGAGCTCTGTGTGTGAGTGCATTGCAAAACGGCAAGAATTTTGCTAAGTCTGGAACACATAATATGAAAGAACAAGGATAAAATACAAATGAGCCCCTAGCGGGCTTATGTAGGGACACCCACAGCTAGTCGCACAGAGCCCCGTCACCCCCGCTGAGCCTAAACGAGTCAGCGGGGAGAGCACACTATATAGACCACATGAACAACAAAGGTGGTCTCCTCAAGGCACCGGAATAGCCCGCCGAGTGCCCGGGTCTCGACCATCGAGAAAATACAAGCATTGCTAGAATGACTCAAAATCAGCGCCCAACCATCACAAACGGCTTTCTGAACACCAAAAGCCCTACTACATCCATTGGGTCTCCTCGTCACACCGGTACAGTCCACCGGGTCCACGGGTCTCAATCCGCCGAGAAAACTCTCCTAGCTCCCGACAAGCCAACAGGGCTGCCGGAACGCATCGACCGTGTCTCGCCAGCGCTGTCGTAGGTGTTGGAGAAGTCTCGGTACACTGTGGAGGCCCGTTGTTTCGTCACGCTCTCCTGCACTCTATACCACCAACGTGGGGTATATGGGTAATCCATCGACGTCGGTCGTGGTGGGTGGAAGCCACACAAACCAACAGTCGCCTCGTGATGTTTTTTTTCTTACCGTGGATCAGCATGTGCCATTGCAACGTTTTTGCCTGCTCGATCTACGACACATCAAGGTCAAGCAAGGAAGAGGGGCTGAGCGGCTGGTTGATTTTGTTTTGGAGGTTGTGCAGTTGGTTGTTTTTGTTCCGCATGGTGGGGGAATGGTTGCTTCTATTTCAAAAGTTGGGCAAATGGCTACTTGCGAGGTGTGTGGATGATGAGAAAGTCCCTAGGAGCTTCCTCGATTTGCTTTCAATGACGTGCATGGGGGAGTATATGAGGTGATGGATGGGGATTGAACAGAAGTGCATAATGCTATGGATCAAGTGTGTAAGTGGGACTAGGGGGAGAAGGGAGGGGGTGTGTATGTAGTGAGCATACAAAGGAGTGCATGGGTGGGAAACGAACACAAGTGTACGATGCTATTGATCACATGTACAAGACGAGGTGGGAGGAGGAGTGGGAGGGGAGGGGGGGTTTATGTGGTGAGCGTATGGAGGAGTTTGAGGTGATGGATGGGAAGTAAATACGAGTGTATAATGCTATGTGTTAGATGTGCAAGTGAAGGTGGGGGAGGATGGTGAGTGAGGGGTATGGGTGATGGGTGGGAACTTAACACAAATGTGTAATGCTATGGATCAGATGTGCAAGTGGATATGGGGGGAGAAGGGGGGGGGTTGGGGGTTGTGTGTATGTGGTGATTGTATGGAGGAGTATATGGGGTCATGGGTGGAAAATGAACTGAACTAGTGTATACTATGGATCAGATGTGCAAGTGGATATGGGGGGAGAAGGGGGGGGGTTGGGGGTTGTGTGTATGTGGTGATTGTATGGAGGAGTATATGGGGTCATGGGTGGAAAATGAACTGAACTAGTGTATACTATGGATCAGATGTGCAAGTGGACGTAGGGGGAGAAGGGGGGTGTATCTGGTGAGTGTATGGAGGAGTGTATGGGGTCATGGATGGGGCATGTGTAGAAGTGTACAATATTGTGGATTAGATGTGCAAATGGAGGTGGGAGAGGATGTGTATGTGTTAATTATGTAAGGGAGTGTATGGAGTGATAGATGGGAAATGAACAAGTGTATTTACTTCCACTTGCACATTTGACCCATAGCATTGTACACTCATATTCATTTCCCACCCATCACCCCATAGACTCCTCCATACACTCACCACATACACACACACACACACACACACACACAAATACACACCCATCCTCTCCCACCTCCACTTGCACATGTGATCCATAGCATTGTACACTTGTGTTCATCTCCCACACTTCACCCCATACAGTATCCCACACACTGACCACATACACACCCACCATCCCTCCTTCTCCCCCATCTCCACTTTTACATGTGATCCATAGCGTGATACACTTGTGTTCATTCCCTACCCATCATACCATACACTCCGCAATACACCCATCACATACACATGCCCCCAACCCCCACCCTCTCTCCCCACCTCAAAATGCACCAAAAAGAAAAGGTGTGCACTTCCCATGCAATGTTTTCATGGGAAGTGCACATTGGTAATGAAATATGGTTCTGGGAAGCTATGACGTTATGACGTGTCATAGGGCATGAAGATTTTCGGAGCACTTGTTGTGTGTGCTATGTATGTTGACATGTGTGCATTCTTGTATAGCTGGGATATGTGTCTTTTCTGGAAGTTCCCTGGGGGTGTGCATTTGGTTAGTGTATGGGGGAGTGTATGAGGTGATGGATAGGAAATGAACACATGTGTATAATGTCATCATATGTGCATGTGGGTATGGGAGGAGAAGGGGAGGGGGTGTGTATTTGGTGAGTGCATGGGGTATGGGATGATAGATGGGAAATAAGCACAAGCGTACAAAGCTATGGATCAGATGTGCAAGTGGAGGTGGGAACAAAACAAGGGTTTGACCAAGGTTGATTATGTTGCATCGAGGAAAGGGGCTTGTGAGAGCGTCTTGTTGTGCTTTCTAATGAAATACGTTTTTCTAAGTTATCCACTACATCACCATTTGATATGACAATGAAAGCATGTGTATAGTCCAGCATGTTGGCATATGTTACACGCTTGTGAAGCACATCAACATAGAGAATGATTTTGTACAAGAGGGTAAAGCGAATGCTGATTCTTGTGTCATTGGTGTTGACACGTGGCAACAGCGTGCAGGCTTTCTTGCAATAGTGCACTACACTGGAAACTGCATGTTTACATTTCTAATCTTGGGCTTCTTGCACAAGATTATGCTCCTTTCTCTCTTTGATTGTGTGGCATTGTGTGGTTCTCTCTCGTACCCTCTCTAGTTGATAGTCGTTGCTGTCATCCTATAACCCTTGTTTTCTTGTGGTGGCTATCGGTTGATGGTCAGGAGCAGTTTTGTTATGCTAGACAAGGTGAGCTTTAGACTTTTCGCCACTCACTTGTTTTGGATGCCCTAACAAACAAGGGCAACTTTGACACCATCGACCTCATTAGGCATGCTCTCACTTGCCCACTCGAGTTGCACACATTGTTCAACTTGAACGCCCAAGACATAATTCTTGTGTATCATTGTTGTGCAACATTCTTGTTTTTGCTCTCATATATATGTGCGGAAAAGTTATGACACTTTTCAACGAAGTACACTTACCACCAATCACAAATTACTCAACTATTCTATTTTCCCACATTTTCTCTTACCTCGCAGATTCTACATGTTCACCGTCTATGTTCTTATAGGCAGAACACTCGTGTAGATAATGGATGGGTCAATTTGAGTATTTCTTTGCAATGTGGACTTCGTGAAGATACGAAAATGAGGGCGGGCCTAAAAAATGGTGAAAGAAGTGAAATATTCATGCAAGTGCACTATAGTAGCTGTCTTGTCCGCAAGTGCAATGATAAAGCAACTGTGCCCAAAATTTTTAGAAAAATAATAAAAGGGATGGCTCCTTGCCTTTCTCGATCAGTGACATGTATTGCTGATTGAGCATAGGGTCGAGGATCATTTGACCCTCCTCGCCAATCAATGGATTGTGGTTCTCAAAATCGATCAATGAACCCTTTACTTTGGTTCTTTTTTTCTCTCTTTTTCCGGTCGAGCGTTATTGCCTTCTATATATTTTTGTCACCAACATGACAATTCCCTGATTTGTATGTGAAACTTGCTCAAATCCTGCCCCAAATTACACTTGGGATTTGAGGGGATACGTGCTCCTGAAGGGCTTCACGGTAATGGGACAAGCAAGTTACCTTTTAATGCATGGGATGTTTTGGATCCCCTATTCACATCCCTCATAAACCCTTTTCTGAACAGTGACAAATCCCTCAATAGAGTTATGATGTACCAGAGTCCCTAAAATATGCATGTGGATATTTTTGTCGTTGAATGAATGACCCACCACGCGGAGAACTTTGAATTTCTTTGCAGATCAGCCAAGGTCATTTTAGCCACCTGGCAAAACCTCCGATGTTCCGGTCCAGAAGTTTTGGACATGTTTGACCACCTTCTAGAAGTGTCCACAGAATTATTGCAATTTACATCGATGTTTCAATGATGTTCAGTTGACTTCTGGACGATGCTAGACTTTTATATTGACACACCTTGATATTATCACAACCCCCCGACTTTTCAATGGGGTATGTGAAAGCAGCCCCTCATCACGTGGCGTCGCATGCGTCGCTCGACTTGAGCGTCGAAAACCCCGTGCATGCCTCGTTCTTGTTTTTGCTGTTATATGTATGCGCTTGACAGGTCCGAAACTTGTCATTAAAGTACAATATTATGAATAATCCAAGTATCCCAAATCCTTGAATTAGCTTCTGCTTTGCACTTTCTCCCTATGAATCATCCATGTTCTGCTGGACGCAGTGGTGTTGATGGGTAGACGACAACATTACTCCAAGGTGACAACCTCATACAATTCTTCATTGCATCTCTCACCTCCAGAATATCGTAGACCTTGCAATAGTGACGATGGAGTGAGCGCACTTGGCAATGAGCTCCAGTAACAGGAGAACACTTCAACGATGGATGATCAGCAGCATGCATTCCATGACGCTCTTCAAGCAAACAAGGTAGTCGTAACAAGTTTCGTGATAAATGGCACAAATTCGAAACTCCGACGGCCAATACGGTGACGGAATCCTTAGGTCAGCGAACCCTCGCATATGACGTTACCCATCAGTGCGACACATGGGGCGATGGGAGGCACGGGCCGACAAGCTGTGTATAAGATACTATTGAGACTTGAGAGCCTCAACAAGCATCTTCTCCAATAACTCACTATGGCCATGGGTGAGATTCAGAATACGCGCACACGAGAACCAGTGGTCACCAAGAGGATTAACCAACCCTTGAGTGTACCCCAAATCCGGCCGGCACTTTCAGAGCCATTTGATCCTTCAATTTTTTTATGCACCAACAGGTTTGGATGAGGCTGAAGTCTTTCGAAGTACAATTCACTGCTACTGGGATTGACAACCACAAGAAAAAAGAACCTCAGAACCTTACCTTTATGTGATACATAGTAAAGTTGGCTGTCTGATTTAACGACCATCCACTGATAGCAGGAGACCGGCAAAGCTAGATCGGCAGCTCAGGCGACCACTCTACATTGCTGACCACAGAGGTTCTACCTCTAGAGAAGATACATTTGACATGATATGAGTCTTTGAATCCACTAGAAAGCTGGATCAACTTTGCCCGCGCCATCCTTTTCTGCATCAAAAGACGAGTGAACATTTTGACATGCGTCAACACTTCTACTAGCAATCAAGCATGATGGAGTATACACGCTGTTTCTGTCAAAATATCAATGATAGTGATATCATCCTCATACAACTTTGTTTACACTACAACAATGGCCTGAAACACGAAATTTGGCGAGCTATCGTAACAATGGAAAATCAATATGACCTCACGAAAACAATCACTTCAGCTCATTGTATCCACAACGTTGACTACCATGCTCAGATGCGGGAATCCAATGGCCGGTGATCCCAACTTCACAATCTACACCCTGGTGGTAGAAAGTTATACCCTAGTGATCATTAAAATCGATGAGTGACTTGTTGCATAATTAGTTCGATCAACTTTTAGTGGTTTTGGAATTATTTTGGGTATATCTTTAAATTCGACGAAAGATGTAGGGTAGTACGTTAAATTCGACGGATGGTCTAAGCGAGTTTTTTTCACCGACGAATTCTTGCAACTAGCTTATCTGTTTGAACTTCCGAGCGGTCAAGCGGGCAAGTCAGAACTTCAAAGAGTCGATTCTGGCCAGTTGGACCTCCGACTGGACGATCTCGACTGGTCTCGCGGGAGAAAGGTCCACGTGGCTGCTCGGTTCCGACCGCCAACTGAGGGAAGATGGCGCGCATTACGTTTGAACATGGTCCATCCTAAAAGGCCCATGTACCAACAAATACATGCAAAACCAATTGCTCATGAACTCTGGCTTGCAGAAAACCAATCACAAGTGGTGGATCGTTAAATTTGTCGGATGAATTTTGGAATTGTTTAAGTGGTACTTCTGAATTCTACGAAAGTCCATTTTCGACGGATTTCAACCACAACTCAGACCATTATCAAACGATTTTTATCGAAATTAACGATCAGCAGGGTAGGTGACAGAAACCTTGATACCGTTCGTCAACATGACCAATGGCTGTGGTGGAATTGCGGAAATCCAGGTCATATCTTGTACGACTGTCAGAAGTGACAATAGCCGGCCAAAAAATAGGGAAAATTACGAGGATAGAATGAGGAGTCAGGAAACAGCAAATGAAACAATTAGAATGCAAACCTCCTATCAGGCAGGAAAAACGTATGCCGACCGATTGCCCAGCCAAACGTCTCTTAACACCACCTACGAGTATTCCTAAGATTGCAGAATTTGACGAGGAGTACTACGACCAACTGACAATACGACCATGAGTGTAACCAAGGGGTGGCAAAGGTCAATGAACAGCACTAAAACTATTGGATGGAGGAGCTGCTCATGTTTTTGTAAGAAACAAGATAGCTGTGAAGCTGAGTCTAAACACCAAACTAGGGGTGTTTAAAGGAAAGCTGTCGATGGACAACTTCAGATTTGTTGACTTCATGAACCACTCTGACTACAAATTGGAAAACTCAAGGATGTAACAATGTGGATAACTTGTCTAATGACTAGCCAAAAAAATATTCTCAGGTGAATTTTCTTACACCAATACAAAATGCTACTAGATAGGAGCAGCGGCTTGTTTTTCATAAGCATCAATGGCAAAAAGCGTTGTCTGCCTGTTACAAAGCGACCCACAATGGAGCAGTGGTTACATAAAGCAACATTGGATGAATTAGTTTAGAAAACTGCTCTAGCCCAAAGGAAATGCACATAGCTAATATCTTTGGATGTGGACAAGTGGTACCTGCAACATGGAGCACAAGCCTGGCTTTTCCACATGGAACCAGGGGAGTAGAGGAGATTGCAATGGCAATAGCCTCATCGGTCTCAATTCTTGTGAAGTTCGCAGCCATTTTTTAGGAGTTTGTATCAGTCATTGAAGAGTGTAGAGGGATTTTCCCCGATGAACAACCCTGGATTCTGCCGTCGCAACGCAGTGTCAACCATCAGATAGAACTGAAGCCAGGTAGTCGATGGACGTTTACGACATTTTGGGAGAGCGACCACAAGCTATCTGAGCCAAAAAAACATATGGATGAAATGCTCCATTAGGGATTAGTAGGGCTATCCACGTCACCTTACGCTGCACATGTGCTTTCTATCAAACCTAAATTAGCAAGATGCAGCTTTGCGTGTACTATAGGGTGTCGAACGGCATTACATCAAGAACCACTACCCCCTTTCACGAGCAGATGAACTTTTGGACCAGCGTTGAGGGACAAGAAGATGATCCATGGACCGGCTATCATCAGATCCACATATCTGATAAGGACATCTAGAAAACAATGATTTGTAATTGATACACAGCAAGAATTGCAAAGGGGTGCGGACATTCCCCACCTCGCTCCACTCAATCTGCAATGCATGCCACTGATAGGGTGTTATGTCCTTGACGTAAACGATTCCCTGAACTCCATGAGTGGGAATTTTTGTCATCGCATTCGTAGCCCACCACGCGTCGAACTCAGGATTTTTACAAAGTTCGGCTGAGGGCATTTTGGCCAGCTGCCCTGACCTCCTGTGTTTCGTTCATGAAGTTTTTGACATCTTTGACCGCCTTCTCAAAAGGTCAACAGAAGTGTCACGAACTATATCAATGTTTCAATATTCTTCGATCAACTTCTCGACGGTGCTAGACTTTAAAAAAGACGCGCCTTGATATTCTCAAAGCCCTGGGACTTCTAGGTGAAGCTTCTCAAAGCAGCAACGCACGGCGTGACCTTGCACGTGTCGCTCGGCTCAAGCATCGAGGACCCAACATACACCTTATTCTCATTTTCTGCATTGTATATATGTTCACGACTCATTCAACACTTGTCATCAAAGAACAATTAGTGCTTAATACAGATTATCCATTTGCCCCAAATCCGTAATGATGTTCTATCCCACACGTCATCCATGTGAACCACCTATGTTCGACTCGGCGTAACACTTGGTATCAGATTGTAGTGGCACTGGAGGGACAGTCGATGCATTAAGTACCTAGAAAAAAACCTCGCACCATTCTTCAGCTTATCTCCACCATTCAGAAGTTTGCAGAACTCATGACGAAAATGGTGAATGGAGTGAGTGCACCAAACGACGAGCAATAGTAACCGGCGAAGACTCCGGCAATGGAGGATCAGCAGCATGCAAACAACAACGATCTCCAGGCTAACCAGACAACAGCGACATCATTCACGGTGAATGGCACAACACTAATGAACCTGACGGCCAACCCGGTGACGGACCCCTCGGGCTCGGCAAACCCTTCGCCCTCATCGCAGCCCCTTGGGAAAACACCTGGCATGATGGGAGGTAACGGCTGAAAAGCACAAATCAACAAAGACATGTACCAAAAGTTGTCGGGACTTGAGAGCCTCAATATCCATCTGCTCCAGTAGCTCAATGCGGCGATGGATGAGCTTCAAAACTCTCGTGCGTGAAAAGCAGTGCTCACCGAGAGAAAGGTACAACTCTCAAGTCAGCCCCACATTCAACCGGCAGTTCCGGAGCCTTTCCATCCCGCAAAATCCAAGGGACCGACATTCAGGATATGGGTGACGAGTTTGGAGGTGTGCTTCACCGCTGCTCGGGTCAACAACAAGAATAAAATTGACCTCACGACCTCGCTTTTGCATGGCACGGTTTTCAGTTGGTGGTCCAATTTAAAGACCATCCAACGGCAGAAAAATACCGGCGTAGCCAGATTAATGACTCACGCGACCGCTCTCATGTCATTCACAGCACGCGTACTACCTCTCGAGAAGATTAATCCACATGGCACGACTCTCTCACGCCACTGGAAACATGGAACGACTTCGCATGCACTACACTTGCTCACTTTGGGAAGCTGAACAATAATTCTGACGCACGGTACAAACTCCAACTTCTGTGTCAGTAGTCCAACATGACGGTGTACACTCGTTGTTTTTACAAATTTATCACCGGCACAGACCTTGCCCCCAAAAACTTGTGTTTCTACTACAAAAGCCTCAAGCAAGATATTCGGCAAGAAATCACCATTTACAATATCTCAGATGACATACCGCGAATGATAGTAGTAGCTGACCGCACGACATCACCAACTACAACGCTCGGATACACAAATCCAACGACTGGCCATCCCAAAGCCATAATTCTTATCGTAACAAAGGGAAGTCACAGTTGGTGGAAACCTCATATTTGATGGAGATGGAAGTCATCAATCAGCGTAAACAACAGCTCTGCTGGACTTGTAGAAAGCCACGTCATATCTTGCGCGACTGCCGAAACCGGCAACAACAAGCCAAAAGGGGGGGAACTCAAGGAAAATGTGTGAGGAGTCGGAAACAAGTAGACGACAGGAGTAGACGGCGAGGCTCTTGTTCGGTCAGAAAGAACTACGCTGACCGTTCGCCCATCTGAGCGGCTTATATCATCGCAGACGAGGATTTTTGAGATCACAAAGTTTGACAAGGGGTACGAGGACGCCCAACTGGCAATACTGTTACGAGTATAGCCGAGGGTTTGCAACAGTCGCAAAACGATGCCGGAACTACTGGATGGATGAGCTTCTTACAGATTTTTCGGTAACAACATGGTTTGGAAGTTGGGTTTGTAGACCAAACCAAGATTGTTTGCAGGAAAAACCGTTGACGGACAACTGCAGATTCGTCGACTTTGCGAGCCACTCCGATTGCAAAACAGAGATCTTCACGATGTTATAGTCATGAGGACTTGCCCAATGAGCGACTACAAAATCATACTCAAACAAGATTTCATGTAGGGGCATAATCTGCGGGTTGGCTGGAGCAACAGATTGATTTATATAAGCATTAATGACAGAAAGCGTCACCTGTCTTTGTTCGAGCGACCCACAACGCAACAGCGGTTACGGGAAGCAGCAGAGGTGGATGCATCATAGGAAGTCACAGCAGCCACAAAATGCAACCCGATATCTTTGAATGTGGCTAAGAGGTACCTGAAGCACGGAGCTCAATAGTGGCTTGTCCACGTGGAAGTAGGGGAAGCGGAAAAAATCGTAGCTGCCGAGGCAATAACAACAACTGCAATACCTAGCAAGTCCGCAGCCGAACCAGAGGAGTTTGCATCACTCATCGAGGAGTTCGAAGGGATCTTTCCCAATGAACTGCATTGGGAAATGCCTCTATCGTGGAAGATCTATCATCAGATGAACCTGAAGCCGGGCAGCAAACCGATGGTAAAAGGGACTTATTGGCTGAGTGATCACGAGTTGTCCGAACTCAAGAAGCACCTAGACGAGATGCTCAGTCAGGGGTTCATCAGACCCTCCACATCACCCTACGCGACACGTGTAATTTTCGTGAAAAAGAAAACTAGAGAAACGTGGATATGTGTGGAATATCGAGCATTGAACGACATCACCATAAAAGACTGCTACCCCCTCCCATGAGCGGATGAGACCTGAATTTTCAGCAAAATCGGTCTACGCAGTGGCTATCACGAGATCTACGTGTCTGATAAGGACGTCAAGAAGACAGCATTCCATACCATATACACGCACTTCAAATTCACGGTCATGCCATTTGGACTCACAAACGCCCCCGCAATAGTAATGACAGCGATCAAAAACATCTTTCGCCCATACCTCGACGATTTTACTGTGGTAAATCTTGACAACATCCTTGTGTACAACTGCACCCTGGAGTAGCACAAGAGGAATGTCCAAAGCGTTCTGAGAATTTTACGAAGAGTGAAAAATTTCATAAGCTCTCCAAGTGTGACTTTGGTCACTGTTTGATCAAGTTTTTGGGCCACATCATCAGTGACGAACGGATCACCATGGACCCAAAAAAGATGGAGGGAGTTGTTGATTGGCCAATGCCTATAGATGTTCGGGCCGTCCAAGAATTTATAGGCTTCTGTAACTTCTACCGTCAATTCGTAAAGGACTATGTGCGAGTGTCAGTGCCTCTCTCTGGCCTCACCCAAAAAACCACCAAGTGTAATTGAGGGGACATCGAGCAAGAAGTGTTCAATTCATTGAAAAGTGCTCTGACCTTGGCGCCAGCCGTACGATTGGCAGATCCAACGGTGAACTACATCATGGCCACCAATGCGTCCAATCAAGCCTTCAAACCCGTTATTCTCCAAGACAACGACGGTAGAGAACAACCGGTCGTGTACATGTCCCAAAAACTACACGGGCCGGAACTAAGTTACGTGGTGCACAAGAAAGAAATTCTCACAGTTGTACATGCGTTCGAGACATGGCGATGCTAGTTGGAATGCGGGTGGTGCATTGTCCACACCAACCATCACGCATTAAAATATCTCAACACTCAGCCAAATATTAGCCATCAGCAAACTCGAAAGATGGAGTTCCTCGAGTCCAACTTTGACTACGACATCGAGTACTACCTGGAAAAACTAATCTGGCAGATACTCAAAATTGGCAACCATTTTTCATGGTGGATATCAGCACGTTGCTCATTGAATGCAACCCATACCTCGCAAGGCTGTTCGTGAAGTGTTACAAGGAGTTCAGTGGGTACTACAAAACTAAGTTTCAGTTCCACGACCCATATTAGCGATGACTCACTCAGTAATATTCACTCGGTAAGACTCACTCGCCAAGTCGTCGCTCCACCGAACGAGGAGCTATGAAGGAGGAATTCCATGGAAATGATCCAGGTGGACACTTCGACAGAGGAAAAATGCTGAAGAAGCTTGCAAAGTACAAATGGTGGGACAGGATGCAGGCTGACATGGCAGCTTTCGGAAAATCGTGCGACACCTGCCAACGACAAAAATCTTGTCGCACGCGGCCACCCGGTCTACTCCAACCACTACCCGTTTTGACGGAACGATGGTTTGATATCAGCATGTACTTTGCGACAGGACTGCCCTCCACTCCCGGTAGGTATGACGTCATCCTCATCATGGTGGACATTTTTCAAGAAATGTCACAATTCACTCCGATTACGACCACCGTCACCGCAGAAAGAACAAGGTAGCTATTTCTAAACCAGATCGTACGGCTGCATGGCTTGCCACGTACCATCATCAGCAACAGAGACAGCTGCTTCATGAGCCATTTTTTACACGAATAAATGACGTGTTATGGCAGTCAGATCCAGGTATATACGGTGTTCCATACTCACATCGATAGTCAAACGGAGCAAACCAAGTAGATGCTCCAACAACACCACACTTTATGCGAACCCCACGGCACAGATTGGACGGCTAAATTGCTGATCGCCAAACTTGCATACAACTCCGCCACTTGCACAGCAGCGGGTAAGATTCCTTTCAAAATGGTGTATGGTAAGATTTCCGCCACACCAGCTGGATTACAAGGTCAAAGCAACATCCCCGCGTTCGACATCCACCGCTAGGACTTTGCAACCATTTGGGAGGAAACACGGCAGATCCTTGCGAAGACTCAAGCAGCCATGAAGCGAGAGGCCGGCCGACATCACACCGATGACGTATCCATTGTTGGCGATCGCGTCCCACTAAGCTCAGCCAACACCAAACTACAAGGACAGGACTTTGCAAAGCTCAAAACTGATGGTTACCATTGTTTGAGATCGAGCGAATGCAAACTCCTCTCGTCGCTCGACTTCGCCTGCCTGACAACATGGTGATTTATCCTATTTTCCACAACAGCAAGCTCAAGCACTACCCGAATCCTTGCACGCACTTTCCCGGCAGAGACATCGCACCTCCACCTCTTGTACGAGTGGACAGGGATACGGAGTACGAAATTGAAGATATCCTTGGACATCGACCCTTGGGAAAACGATCGAGTATCTGGTCAAGTGGCACAGCTACGACACCGCCGATAACAGTTGGGATCCCTACGACAACCTTCGGGATGTCGATCATCTCATTGATGGCTACTTTCGTCTTCACCGGCCTGCGTCTACTAGCGTGCCGGGACATCGCGACCAAAAGTGTGGGAAGTGTTACGTCCTTGACGCACACAAGTCCCTAAACTCCATAAGTGGGCAATTTTGCCGTTTACATTCATAGCCCACCATGCATCGACATTAGGATTATTACATTGTTCGACCAAGGGAATTTCGACCACCTGCCCTGTCCTCCGATGTTCAAGACGTTTCTGACATCTTTCACCACCTCAAGAAGGTCGACAGAAATTTCGCGAGCTATATCAATGTTTGGATTTTTTGGGTCGAGTTCTCGACAGCCCTAGACTTTTGTAGAGATGTGCCTCAATATTCTCAAAGCACCCCGGCTTCTCGCTGAAGCTTCTTGAAGCAGCCACTCTGTGTGCGACTTCACACACATCACTCGGGTCGAGCACCGAGGACCCAACGTATGCCTCATTCTTATTCTCGGCATTGTATTTGTGTGCTCGACCCACTACACACTTGTCATTGAAGTACACTTATTGCTAAATATTAATCATTCATGTATCCCGAATTCTTGAATCATCTTCCGTCCTGCACCTCATCCCTATGAACCACATACGTTGTTATGTCGAATGGAGTGTAGATGGTGAGCACGTAGACGTTGTGAGGCAGAACACGATTTAGAATTTGGGATACTTGAGCAATTTACAATTATTGGTAAGTGTACTTCGATGATTAGTGTCAAAATGATCGAAAACATATATACAAGTTTCGAGTTACGAATGAGACATAGTCGGGGTCGTTGGTTTGATTGTCAAGCGACACGTGCGGAGTCGCGTTGCGGGTGGTCGGATTCAAGAAGGTCCGCCGAGAACTCAGGGGCTTTGAGAATCGACGGTGACGATGCAAGATGCATCAATATAAATCTAGATTCTTCTCAGTGTATTTAGAAGTCGACCGAAAGGTCGTGATAATTCTGTCATAGATTCGCGAGAGTGGTCGAAGTTGCAGAAGGTTCAGGAAGATTCACAAGAGGCGAGGGCAATTTGCCGGTTCGCCCTCGGCCGTTAGAGTGAATATTGCGGTTTCGCAATGCGATGGAATGCTTGTGCAATAACATAAATGTCCACTCAGAGAGATTAGGGACTCGTGTACATTTGGTACATAACACTTCCCCCCCTTTTAGTCGCAACGTCCCGGCGCGCGCACAGATCTAGCGCAGTGACGGCGGTAATAACCGTCGATTAGGTGATCGGCGTCTCGGAGGTTGTCGTAGGGTTCCCAATTGTTGTCCGTGGCATCATAGCCGAGCCACTTGACAAGATATTCTATAGTTTTACCTCGTCGTCGATGGCCAAGGATGTCCTCGATTACGTACTATGTGTCCTCGTCCACTTGAACGAGAGGAGGGGGAAGGACATCTCTGCTGGGGGAGTCCTCTCCGGGGTCTTGGTAGTGCTTGAGTTTGCTGCCATGGAACACCGGATGAACTAGCATAATGCCGGGGAGTTTGAGTCACCCAATCACGGGGGATTGCATGCGCTTGATCTCAAACGGTCCCAACCATTGGGGGTTGAGCTTCGAACAGTCGGCTTCGCGGATTTTGATGTTTGCCGAGCTGATATGGACTTTGTCGCCAGCGGCAAACATGTCGTCGTTGCGATGTCGGTCAGCGGCTCGCTTCACTGTTGCTTCTGTATTCGCGAGAATTTGTCGTGTTTCATCCTAGATGGTGGAGAAGTCTTGGTGTTGAACATCGAGTGTGGGAATGTTGCTGCGACTTTGTAGTCCGGCTGGTGTGGCGGGAACTTTGCCATACATCACTTCAAATGGATTTTTTCTTGTTGCGGTGAAACTGTCGAATTACATGCGATTTCGGTTCATGAGTTCGTGCCAAAAGCGGCAGGTGAACCGACCGTCTCTGTCGCTTGTGATGATTCTTGGCACGCCGTGCAGCCGCACGATGTTGTTTAGAAATATCCTTGATGTTCCCTCAGTGGTGACGGTGGTCGTTGTTGGGATGAAATGGGATATTTTTTATAACCTGTGGACAACCAAGAGGATTGCGTCATATCCCTCGAGTGTGACCGGTAATCCTGTGACAAAATACCTGGAGATGTGAGCCCCTAGTTTCATCCGGATAGGGGGCGGTTCTAGAAGTCCAGGCGGCCGTGTGCGACGGGATTTTTGTCGATGACATGCGTCGTAGGTTTTACAGAAGTTGGCCACGTCGGACTGCATCTTGTCCCACCAGTAATTTTTTGCCAGCTTCTTCAGGGCTTTGTCCTTTCCGAAGTGTCCACCTGGTCCTATGTCGAGCAGCATACGGCAAATTTTGTCGTTCGAGGGAACAACCACTTGGCGAGTGAACCCCCGTAACGAATAAGGTGCGTCGTTCCAGATTTTCGCTTTGACGTATCTGCCGCATGAATCGTAGCCTCGTGTGAACAACCGCTCAAGATATGGATCTCGCTGTAGTTGTAGCGTTGCCACCTCAGCCATTACATCTGGTCGGTGACTGAGTGCATTCGCAGGATTGATTTTGTCTGGCCGGTACTGGATATCGTAGTCGAATCCGGATTCAAGGAACTCCATCGATTGGGTTTGGCGTCGACTGAGGTTCGGCTGCATCTCCAAATACTTAAACGCATGGTGGTTGGTGCACACGATGCATCGGCGGCACTCCAGGTAATACCGCCATGTCTTGAATGCATGTACGGCCGTCAGCATTTCTTTCACAAGTACGGCGGAGTTGAGTTTCGGTCCTCGCCGTTATCAGGACATTTATGCAACCGGTTGCTCACCGTTGCCATGGTCTTGCAAGAGGACCGTGCCAATGGCTCAGTCTGACGTGTCTGTAGCCATGATGTAGTTGACTGTCGGATCGGCTAATTGTAGGGCTGGTACCGAGGTTAGAGCGTTCCGCAAAGCAGTGAACGTATCTTGTTCGTTGTCTCCCCACCGCCACTTGTTCTCTTTTCGAGTGAGGTCGGAATGAGGCGCTGGCACTCGGGTGTAGTCTCGTACAAAGCGCCGGTAGTAATTTTAGTAGCCAAAGAATGCTTGAATTTCTCAAACGTTGGCCGGCATCGGCCAATCAACGAATGCTGCAACCTTTTTTGGATCCATGGTGATCCGTCCACCGTTGATGACATGACCCAAAAACTCGATCGAACGGCGACCAAAGTCGCACTCGGAGAGTCTTCCAAAAACTTTCTCTTCATAAAACTTCAAGGACTTTTTTAAGACGTCCATCTTGCTCCTCCGGGATGCAGCTATACATCAGAATGTCGTCGAGATACACCACGACAAAATGGTCGACATATGGACGGACAATGTTGTTCATTCCCGCCATGAACGTCGCTGGGACATTCGTTAGTCCGAGCGGCATTTCCGTGAACTTGAAATGCCCGTAGCGAGTTTGAAACTATCTTCTCGATGTCGGCATCTGCCACGCAAATCTGGTGATACCTACTGCACAAATCTATTTTGCTAAACATTTGAGCCCTTCGGAGTTGGTCGAAAAGTTTGTCAGCTCGAGGAAGACGGTAGCAGTTCTTGATGGTGGTATCGTTTAACACGTGATAGTCCACACACCTCCGCATCTCATCAATTTTCTTTTTTACGAGCAGTACTGGTATGGCATATGTTGACGTGGATGGGCGGATGAACCCCTGGCCGAGCATCTCGTCGAGTTGCTTTTTCAGTTCGGTCAGCTCGTGTTCGCTCATTTCATAGGTCCCTCGAACTGTGGATCTGCTACCTGACTTTAGTTTGATGTGATGGTCGATGTTTTGTTGAGGAGGTAGGGTTCTCATGAGTTCGTCGGGGAAGACGCTCGCAAACTCTTGAATGAGTGGTGCGAACTCTTTGGGTACCATCGCGAACTTTGTTGATGCTGATGAGGCTGATGGGGCCAATGATGAGTCAGCTGCTGTTACTTCCGCTTCTTCCATTGGTTTAAGATGTATGAGCCACGCATGAGCTCCTCGTCATTTATAGTATTTGGCCACATTGAGCGGTATCGGCTGCACAGGTTGTCGCTTCTCGGCTACCGCAGCTTCCTCTACTGCTTCAACCTGTGCTACTCCTGCTTTCGGCTTCTGTCCCACACATGGAAGTTGTCGTTTGGCACTGTCGACCTCCACGTAGAGTCGCCGCTATTCCAGTCGACCTGCAGATTGTGCCGGTATAGGAAATCTCGTCCGAGGATGATTTTGTGATCGCTCATTGGAGAAGACGTCCAGACTGTTACATCTCGTTGATCTCCCAATTGTAGTCGTAGTGGTTCTCGGAGTCTCCGTATTTACAATTTCCCATCAACGGTTCTTCCTTCAAACACCCCTGGTTCGGTCTTCAACCCCAGTTTGCGGACCATGTCACTGCTCACAAAGTTTTGCGACGCTCCTCCATCCAATAGTGCAGGTACCGTTCTACGACTCTTACACCATCGAGGCTAGAATTTTAGCAATATCGCCGGTTGGTCGTCCTCGTATCCCTCATCAAACTTCGCGATCTCCGAAACCCCCATGCGACTATGTAAACTGTTGAGATGGGCGATCGTTTGGCGCAGATCACTCCTTGCGGACGAGAGTTGCGCCTTTCACTCCTGACCTTTGTCGTTTTCCGACCCCCCCCCCTTCTGGCTTGCTCCATACTTCTACAGTTTTGAGCGATGTGTTCGACTTTTTCATAGTTGTAAGAGGTGCACGTATCTTTGTGGTCGACGGTGCCCACTTCCATCAGAGTCGAGGAGTCCCCCGACTGGCTTTTTTTCGTTTCCACGATAATTGTGGTTGCGAGGTTGCCAGCCGTAGGATTCCTATATTCGAGCATTTTAGTTGCCGTTGTCGATCCTTTCTGCTACTGCGATCATCCGTAGTAAGTCATTCTGGATGCCAAAAATGGCAATGGCACCCGGGATATCTCGCTTGAGGCTATTGTTGTGGTGAAAAAAGAGTTCGTCGGGGGCGATGTCTGTTCCGATGACGATCTCGCATAATCTCCACGTGTACTCTACCGCGTTGGATTGCTAATGGAGACGCTGGAGCTTGTACCGTGCGTCAGAATTTTCGTTAAGCCCTCTGAAAAGTGCGAGCATCGCACGCGAGAATCCGTTCCAGTCGGTTGGTGGCGTCAGCGCGTCTTGCCGCCGTGGGTTGATCTGCTCCAGAGGTAGAACGCCTGCGGTCGGTGATAGAAGACGGGTGTCGTTGGCCGTTGATGATGCTCCGCCGGTCTCCTGCTACAATTGTATGGTCTTTAGATCAGACCACCAACCTAGCGTCGTGCCATGCAAAAGCATGGCCGCGAAGTCAATTTTCTTCTTATCGTCGTTGACCCAAGACACCTCCAAACTCGTTAGCCACATCCAAACTGTTGGTCCTTTTGAATTTGCAAGATCAAACGATTCTGGTGGAGCCGAACGAATTTTGGGTTTGCTCGAGAGTTAGGAATTTCTCCCGACGAGCACCGCTTCACGTGCGCTTGCGTTGCGAAGAGCCTCCATCGCGACGTTGAGCTGTTGGAGCAGATGATTGTTGATCCCCTCGAGCGCGACAATTCGGTTCGCGAGTTCCTCGTTGATTCGCGCCTATTGTCCCGTGCCACCTATCGTTCCTCTTGTCGTCATTTTCGAGGCTGACGGTAGGGGCGGTTGGTTTACCACCGTTGGGTCCGCGACTGGATTCGTCTTCGAAGCAGAAGGGGTTGATCCAGCTGACGCATAGCCTGCCATGCCAGTATTCGATGTCGCTTCAGGGTTTACGGGACTAGGCAAGTTCTGCTCCATCGACGAAGTCGTCGTCGAAGACCGCTGTTGGTCGTCGGTTGCGCTCGCTCGCCTCACGTCGTAGTGGTGAAGTCTGCGAAGTCTTGACGTGCGAGATGCGCTGACGGCTTGTGCGAGGTAGTCTCCGGATGGGTAAAGTAGTCGGAGGCCTCTCGAGCACCGCTACACTCCGATACCAAGTATTATGCCAAACGGAGCGTAGATGGTGAACAGGTAGAAGTTGCGAGGCATAACACAATTTAGAATTTGGGACACTTGAGCAATTCATAATTATCGGTAAGTGTACTTCAATGAATAGTGTCGGAATGATCAACCATATATATATATGGTTCGATTGACGAGCGATGCGTGCGGAGTCGCGTTGTGAGTGTTCAGATTCGAGAAGGTTCGTCGAGAATTCGGGGGGCTTCGAGAATCGACGGTGAGGATGCGAGATGCATCTTCATAAATCTAGATTCGTCTCGGTGTGTCGAGAAGTCGACCGAAAGGTTGTGATACTTCTGTTGTAGATTTGTGAGAGTGGTCGAAGTTTTCAGAAGGTTCTGGAGGCGAGGGCAGTTGGCCGGTTTGCCCTCGGCCGTCGGAGTGAATATCGCAAATCCGCGGCGCGATGGGCTTTTTGTGTAATAACAGAAATGCCCACTCGGAGAGATTAGGGACTAGTATACATTTGGTATGTAACATATGTTCCGCTCTGTGGAACATTAAGCATTGTGAAGTGATTCGGCAGTCTGGGTTTTGTTTTTGAACCGCAGGGCGGAGGAGTTTTATTTTTCCAAAGCCGGGTAGAGAGTTCTTGACCCCCTCCCAAAATGGGCAGAAGGGTGATTATGCCCAATTGGATGGATAAATTGACCTTGGGGCCCGGGTTCTTCCCTAGTCCCGCGAGGACCCGCATTGCCGGATCCATCAACACCGGAGCCCGTGTTCGGGCGGCGGTCAACGAGAGAGCCCGCTAGCTGCCGGCGCGACTCGAGATAGCCGGGCTGCTACCGGGCTGGCCATCTCTGATGACTGCTTGCCGGTATAATGCGCCGGAAATTGGATTGAAAAAGTTAGCGACTGTTTTAACCGTGCGGTATGGAAGGATATTAACATGGGAACCTGTTCTGTTGACACGTTTGTTTTTCTGAGTATGTTACTTCTGAAAACAAGTTGAATTCTGTTTGTGTAATCGTTCGCTACTTACCGACTGTCCTGGGCGAACGCTGGCCGATGATGTTGCCGACGGGCCCTGAGGTTGTCGAGATAGGCCGACCAGGCCCTCTGGTTGGTCAGATCGGCCGGCAGGGCCGAAGGGTTGGTCAGATGTCGAAACGGGTCCCTGTATCTAACCGCGCAACCAACCAGGGCTCCGAGGTCGAAGTGCCCCAATTGGATACCGCGTTTATTTTGTGCGAATCTTGGGTATGGCAGCTGTATCTAGAACTTTGTCCTTGTCTGGTTACTCCTCCGGAAACATGACTGGTGGGCCCCGCCGGCCTGGTCAAGGATCAAGCACGTGACACCTGGCGCTGCGTCTGAACGCGTTACGTTGGCGCGCTTGCCCTCAGCAAGCCGAGCAGCCAGCGGCTGAGGTGTGCGGCTAGCCAGCCACTCATCGCCCACGTGGCTGCTTCGGCAGAGCAGCAGCGGCGTGACAGCACAGCGGCTTCTTAAGCTGTGCTGCGGTTCTTGGCTGCTGTTCCAACCCCGAATCTCCCATGGTGGCGTGTGCCCAACACCCCGCAATGCCCCCGGGGGCTGCGGTTGGCCTATCGCACAAGCCTCGCACAGTTGCGCAAAATGTGAATCTGAGCGCTCTTGCCGGGAGTGTTTCCAGAAGCAGCAGGAGCAGCCGAGGCGGCAGCTGCAGTAGCGGCTGGGGCGGCAGAGCAGAGGGACGAGCCATAAGTTCCGAAGCATGCGCGAGGCGCTGCTCCGCTGCTGCTACTGCTCACAGCAGAAGCAGCAGCGGCTGCAGCAAGCGTTCCAATGGCAGCGGCAGCAGTGATTACTACAGAGACAGCCACTCCGCCTGCTGCAGCGGAGCAGGACACGGCTGCAGCTGTGACAGAAGGAAAGTAGGAAGAAGCGGCCCTTTCACCTTGGCTGCTGCACCAGCAGCTTTGGCTACTGTGATTGCAGCGTCGGCAGTCAGCCGGCAAGCTTCTCCCAAAGCACCTGTACCTGCACCTACTGCAGGGTCAGCACCTGCTGTTGCTGCTATTGCTGCTACTGCTGCTCACTTTCGGCAAGTTTCACGAGCTTCCCCAGCAGCCTGCTTCAGTGCTGCATTGACAGATGGTCAAAGCAGCACCCTGGCCAGTCCCCTGTCACGAACTGCAACAGCAGCCGCCCGGCTTGGCTTTCCTGCTGCGACTACCTCCACTGCTGCTGCCGCTGGCAGCGCGGATCTGCGCGGTTGCGCCACCGGCAGCAGATGCAGCAGCAGCAGCAACAGTAGCAGCACCAGCAGCAGCAGCAGCAGCAGCAGCAGCAGCAGCAGCGAGAGTGAGGGCAGTGGGAGCGATGGGCGCGGCGGCGGCGCACGCATGGCGATAGAGGTGGAGGGGCTGAGTCTGAGCCTGGGGCGTGCCAGCGTGCTCAAGGGCTGCTCCCTACGTGTGCCGGAGGGGCAGCTGTGGATGCTGCTTGGCCCCAACGGCTGCGGCAAGTCAACGCTGCTTAAGGTGTGGCCTTGCATGTGCCAGCCGGGCGTGCCAGTCTTGCCTCGCTGTGATTTGCCCTTGCTCGTATGCGGTTGCCTGTCGGCCTGGCGGGGCCTCTGAGGCGTTTGCTTGTCTTGGTGCCTCCTCCTGCATTTCTTGGCATGGCAGCGCAAGGGACGTTTGGTTCACGGCAGTCGTCGATGAATACGCCGCACCTCCTCACTCTACACACCTGCATCTTTGCCAGGGAAGGCTCACAAGTGCTGTCCGTTGCTCACAAGTGCTGTAGGTTGCTCACAAGTGCTGTCGGTTGCTCACAGGTGCTGTCGGTTGCTCACAAGTGCTGTCGGTTGCTCACAAGTGCTGTAGGTTGCTCACAAGTGCTGTCGGTTGCTCACAGGTGCTGTCAATGACGTGGCCTACATGCCCGTGAGTGACGTGGCCTGCATGCCCGTGTGTGGACACGCGCACACCTGACGTGGCTTCCTGTGTTGTGTGTGTGTGGATGTGTGTTTGTGTGTTTGTGGGAGAGAAGGTGCTGGCAGGTCTGCTGCGGCCTGACCACGGCAAGCTGCGTGTGCTCACGCCCCGTAGCTTCGTGTTTCAGAACCCCGACCACCAAGTGAGCGTGTGCGTGGGTGTGCGTGTGCGTGTGCGTGTGCCTGTGCGTGTGCGTGTGTGTGTGTGTGTGCGTGTGCGTGTGCGTGTGCCTGTGCGTGTGCTTGTGCCTGTGCTTGTGCGTGTGTGTGTGAGTGTGCGTGTGCTCGTGTGTGTGTGCATGTGCGTGTGCGTGTGCGTGTGCGTGAGCATGTGTGTGTGTGTGTGT
>SZWC01009955.1:5237-25025 GCA_023375785.1 Penium margaritaceum
GTGGAGTATGGGGCGATGGAGGGGGAGGCGAAGAGGGGCAAGAAGGTGGAGGGAGGAGTGGGGCAGTGGAGCAGGACACTAGCACCACACCATACCATGAGCTTTTGCAGCAGCGGACAAACGCGATCGGCTGTACTGCAGCATGCCGTCCGCCATCACCTCCGCCTCCCCTCCCCCTCTTTCAATCCTTCCCCCTCCCCCTCTACTTCCCTCTCCTGCTCCGACTCCCCTACTCCTCCCTCCACCTGCTTGCCCCTGTTTGCCTCCCCCTCCATGGCCCCCTACTCCACCGCCCCCTACTCCACTGCCGCCCCCGCCACCATGGACACCTGTTTCCCCTGCTGCGGTTGTTGCAGCAGCAGCAGCAGCAGCAGCAGCAGAAGAAGAAGAAGAAGCAGACAAAATGCTAGGAGTTGCTGCAGCCGTCCGCAGGCTTCGACAGTGCGCTGGGGGGGTGGAAGCTGCCAGAAATCTGCGATCCCATACATTTCGATGGGAGGAAGCTGAAGCACAGGGAGCACCAGCGAAGACCGCAACTGGAGCACAAGCAGCAGCAGCAGCAGCAGAAGCGGTAGTGGTGACGGCGATGGGGGCCAACCCAGCAGGACGCAGCAGGGAGACATAATGGTGAGACTCCTTGAGGAGATTGTTGTTGCTCCTGCTGCTGCCCCTGCCGCTACTGCCGCCACTGCCGCTGCAACAGCCGCCGCCGCTGCCGCCGCCGCTGCCGCCGCCGCTGCTGCCGTTACTGCTCCCGCCACCGCTGTTGCTCCTCAGGCCGCAAATGCTTTGGCTGTTGCCGAGACTCCTACCACTGCTGCAGCTCTCGGCATCAGCGGATGATGCTGCTGCTGCGGCAGCAGTAGCAGTGGGTCTCCTGTCATCCCTGAAGCTGATGCTGCGAAGCTCGTCCGGAGCAAGGAACTCCAGCAGCTGCTGTGGCGGCTGATCCTCCTCCTGGCGGCCTTGCTGCTGCACCAGCTGATGCAGCGCCCGCTGCGGCTGCTGCAGCAGCAGCCGTTGCAGCAGCAGCGGCTGCAGCGGCGAGTCGCAGGAGCTGCTGCTGCTGCGGTAGGCAGCAAGAAGACGTCTTCGAACTGCGTTCTGATAGGCCGACGCCATTGGGTGTATGGCTCAGTACAGTTGGTACGGCTGCTGCTGCTGCTGCCGCCACGGCCGCGAGCCGCCGCCGCCGCCGCCGCCGCTGTTGCTGCTGGCTTCGCTCTTGCTGCTGTTGTTCCTGCAGTTGTTGCTTCCTTTCTCTCTTCCTTTTCCGGTCGCTGTTGCTGTCGCTATTGCTGTCGCAAGTTGTCGTTGCGGTCGCAAGTTGGAGCTTGAGCCTTAAACTGTCCTCCCAGTCAGAGCTGAGATACTCAGTAATTCTCGCTGGGCAGTGCAGAAGACGCAAAAATATATTTTTGCCTAGAGACAGCCCACGAGCGTGTCGATGACGCCTCGCTTCACAAAGCTGCTGACGTCATACGAATATTGCGTGCCCGGAAGAGCATGAGCGGAGACGCGGAATGAGCTTCGTCAGCAGCCGACTGGATGTCGGGGCATCCCAGCCGACTAGGCTCATGCATGGTGTTGGACATCTTTATAGTCCTATCTGCCCCATGTTCTGAGCAATGATGAAGAATCTGCCGCCACTTGAGAAAAAAGTGCTCAGTAATTCAACTTAATGCCCACCATCATTCCTTAAAGCGCAGTGTCATTTCATGGAATGATCTGAAAATTTTCTTCATAGAATCCCTCATAAACCCAGAAGATGTACTTTCATATTTTGGGATGTGCACCACTTCTCTCCCCATCATAATGTATAATGTATGGTGAGGGTTTATAAGATTGTACAAATAAACTTATTGGAGTTAAATATATGAAATTAGTGAGTTTTTCATGTTAAAATAATCGCGAATATTTTGTTACCACATAGCTTACGAGCCAAATCTAGGACGTAAAATGCTTTCATATACTTTCCCCATGTTTAAAGATATTGGGACTGAGGTGCTTCATGGTCAACTGCTTCTGTTGACCATTGAAGGCATCATGACAAAGTGATTTGATGGTCCTCTAAATATTCCTGAGGTAGGCCCCCACTTGGATGATCCTGGCTTGGAGGTTACAAGGATTTGCACAACCTCCTTAGTGATTGCATAACGACCTGGGTGGTTGAGTAACCACCAGGGTGGTTGCATAACCACCTAGGTGGTTGCAGAACCACCACGGTGGTTGCATAACCTTCCAAGCCACATGATGCATGTATGAAGATGAAGGGTCACAAGCTGCCAGTGAGTAGAATTCTTTTTTAAAAGGACATGAACTTTAACTACAGAAAACATCCTCGTAGCATTTTAGGATTTTTCATGGAGAACACGGCTGCTGAGAATGGTATATCTCAACACCCTCCCTTAGTCATGGATGGTCTAGAAAATCAAAGGCGGAGGAAATTGAGGATCTTCATTCTTGGTGGGGATAGAGAGGTTGTTGAGATGGAAGTGGTTGTAGGAAGGCAAGATGGAGGAGATGAGGAGAGTTGGTCAAGAGGAAGGGAGAATGAGCAGGTCTACAATGCCTTGATCGGACATGGTGGAGGGTTTTCCTTCTCGACATACACTTAGGAAGAGGTGGAGTAAGGGCTGTAAGGATCGTTGGCACAAAAGGTGTCAATTCTAGAGGAAGAGGGTATTTATGTAGTTACCGGAGAAGATGAAGCATAATTTTTGTCCAAGGTGGGAAGCTGCGTAGTAAGCGCTAATTTTCGTGAAACAAGGGTTGCGTAGCATCCAACAATGTGCACTGAAGATTACAAACCAAGGGGGGTGAGAAAATAGGTCCTCCCCTCCTCGCTTTGCCTCTGGAGAAAAAACTATGATCCTTGTGGTATCCGTTGGAACTCTGGAGTTCATATTTTCCTTGGAAACTGCAAAGGGGTTTGCGCGATGGGCGCGCAATGAGGAGACTAGCCGCAAGCCGCCTGATAGTCCGGAGCCACCCGTCCGTCGTTCGGGGCCATCGATCGTGGGAAGGGGAGCTGGCGAGCTTGATTTGGACCTGTTTTTCTAGGATGGATTGCACTTTCCACCCTTCTTGGCGGAAATTCGTAGATTGTGTGCCGAGGAAGTTAAGCAATTTTTTTGGACTTGCTCACCAATGACATTGCTAGAAATGCCCCAACTAATTTCATAGGAGCTGAAATGTTGCCAGTTAGGTGGAAAACTGCCTTAGGTGGCTTCTTCACTACATTTTTGCAGGAGAAAGCTAGGGGTTAGTTTTAATATCCAAAACAAGGACCGTGTACCTGCCCACTTTGACTTTTGAGGCCCCAAGAGGCTCTATTAAAGCTCTTAGCTCCAACATAAATGCCAGATCTTATGGCAGAGTTGTCTTCTCTCCCAACAATGCTATTTGTGTCGTTTTATCCACATTCATTGGTGGAACTCTTATAGTGAGGTTTTCTCGTGCCATGGTCATGTTACATTGGGGCGCCAAACGTTCTGTGAGAATGGAGTGAACAATCTCTCTGATGAGAGGTGTCGTGTTCGTCCATGATTTTTTGGGCCGAAGTTTGGAGGAGGCGATGCGCATGGGAGCTCGTCCAAGATATGAGTTCGGGATCTTAAACGTAGTGTACGGCCCACTTCAAACGTACATGATCAGCGTAGTGGAGACAAGTGTTTCTTCTCCATGGAGTCCACTTTGCTAGATGTAGAGAGCCTGTTTTGTTTATGCTTTTTGTGTGAGAATATGCAACTTATCTTTTTTCGTGAATGAATTACAAGATGACGGTATTGTTGAGGATCTTAGAGCAGATCTAGTGTCCCTTGATGTTGATGTGTTTAATGAGACCGTTGAATTGTCTTGAGTTGGAAAATCTGATTATAGACTAGTTATCCATGGACATGGGCGTAGGTCCCTTCTGCAGAAAAACCAGCCTATTGGATGAGATTCTGCAGATAGATGATTTCTTGCGTCACTTTTGTAGCAGCCACGTACTCGGCCTTAGTGTAATTGAGTGTGACAAGGGAGTGCATGTTTCTAGACTGAGAAAGTGTCGCACCTCCAACCAGGCAAATGTAGTGTGTAAAGCCACAAAAATTGTCAAGTTATCCACCAAATTGAGTGTTAGTGTAACACTGCAATTGTTTAGAAATGCTAGTGTTATAAATGAGCTACAAAGTAGATGTTTCTTTAAAGTATCATATTTTACGAGGGAACTCCTTGCACGTTCTTTGGGGATGAGTCTTGCTGTGGGAAGCTAGATTTTTGACTATAAACCATACGTCGGGTCGAGCATAGCTTGTCGCGTGCATGAGGGATCCAATGCGTGAAAGATAGTTTTATTGGAAGGACCTTGGTCACTTTGTTGTGGCGGAAGTGGTTGAAGTGACAGTGGATTGTTGTCGAAAATTTCAGGAATGTTAAGTTTTTTCACAATGTTCTCGCCATAATTTTGCTGCCGGAGGCTAATGGTGCGTGCTTTGTGATTGCGATTGATGTTCATGTCGAGATAGAAACTCACGTCGGCTATGAATTTGATATTGACTTTTGCTGCCATTGCCTTTGCTGTTGCTATAGCAAGGTCTTTGCTACGTTCAATGATAAGGATTTGATTGACATAATGGAGGGAATAACAATCTTGTGATGACGTCGACAAATCTTGATGTCTTAAAGACAGTTTTGATAAAATGAAGTAGTGAAGTCTAAGCTATGGAGGATGTTTTGTGGTTCTTGGTACGAGAGGAGGAGACTTCACCTCAGCCTGTAGAGGCTTTTGATGAGCTTATAGGTTTGCAGATTTCCATCATGATATCCATATAGCTGTTTCATGAATATTTTTGTGTTCCTTTTCCCATTGAGAAACATGTTATTGATGTCGAGGTACAGAACGTCCTAACCAATCACTTCTATGAGAGAGAGTATCATGAGCACTACAATGTAGCAGCTCACTGTAGTGTAGGTGTAAAAGAAGTCTTTCACATAGGTATCTACGTGACAAACCATTTGCGTGAAGATTTTTGTGACAAGGTGATTTGGAACTCGACGAGCTCTTGTTTACTTTGGTCTTCACATGAAAGATCCACTTTATTCTGATCTTCTACTACTCAAGAGGGAGTTGCAAAAGTTCCCTTGTTCCTTGGGTGATGAGACTATTTTATTCAGCGTCATGTGCCTGCTTCTAACTTGTCGTGTAAGCACCAGACATGCCTTCAGTGACGTTCAAAGGTTTCAAATGTTGGTCGTTTGTAGTTTCAGCGTGAGGAGCATGTTGGTAAGAAAACACGCGTGAAAAGTGTCTTCCTCTTGATGGATGGTGCATGCCCTAAGAAATGTTGTTGGTGTTGTGATGTCGATGTCTCTATGTTGTTGTCCGAGGTTGTGGAAGTAGTCAAGCTTCCTCTCATCATGAATGGTGCTTGATGGTGGAAGATTCCTAAAGTCCCATTTCATCACTCCGATTGTTGGCCTTCTCAAGCAGAGGAACCTCTACTCACTAGTCTCCTTCATCAGGGTTTTTGTCAAGTGTGAGGCGATGGCTGTCATCGTGCGTCATGATGGTTTTAGCCGCCTTTACTTTCTTATCATACAGCTGCTGCCTTCACTTTCTTATTATGCGGTTGCTACAACTCGGTCTTAGTGACTACTTGATTTCCATCTTGGTCAAGACCTGCTGTTTATGCTAAGAAGTTGTCGTTGACATTCCTACTTTTATCTCTGTCCAATTCTTGTCAGTGAGGTTCTTGTACAAGATAGCATCACGGGTGCTGATGGAGTGATGGGTTTTGATGTCATAGAAGATCCATGCCTTTTGCGTTTCATTCTAACCGTACATTCTCCATGTGACCTCGTTGTTAAGCTTTTGCCATTGTTCTTTAGGAACGTGGTAGAGTTCCATGCAACCAAACATGCAAAGGTTGCTGATGTCAGGCCTTTTTTTGTGCCATGCTACGTATCGAGATTTTGTTCTTGATTTACTTATTGTCGTTAGTCAATTTGTGACACACACTTCTTCTTAAAATGCTACTAGCTACCACAAATCTTGAAGTTGTGCAAAGAGTAGCATGACTGAACATCTCTTCAAGCGTATGATTGTAGCATTATGCGACACTGTTTCGCTGTTCAGTATGGGGTGTGAATTTCTATTCTTTGCTGTGAATCTCCTTGAGTAGAGCGACAAAGTCTTTTCTGGTGAAGACGCTTGCATTGTGTGAGCTGGAAATCTACAGCTTGGTCATGGCTTTACGTTCCACTTGTGAAAACCACTCGCGGAAGGTCTTGAGTAATGCATTACAACTCATGATACGATATGTCCAAATGTACTTTGTGGCATCGTCAACGAAGACTAGTTGAGAATTTTGCAAAGGACCTGCAGATGTCCTCGTGGAACTGATGTAGGTTGGTTAAAAACATCAATTTTTTTTAAGAGGGATTGGCGCGACATCTTTAACTTGACACAAGGTTCACAAAGTTGACCTTGATCATTCTCATCCATGGTGAGGTAGTGGGAGCTTGTGGTCGTTGATATAGTCAAGACAAAGATACCAACATTCTTGTGCTGCCGACTTCTATAGTGAGAGGCTAACAAGTGTCACAATTGACTGTTGAAGACAACAAGGATGAAGCTAAAGCCTGATTATGCCGTTGCTCTATAAATCTCTTTTTGTAGTGACATCTCCTATGACCATGTTGACATAAAGCTTCATACCTTTTGTGGTGAAGTGTAGTCCCTTCATCATTAGTTTTTACATGAGGATGAGGTTTAAAGAAATTCAAGGGACATAAATCACATAATTGACGGTGACAATGATGCAGTTATGAGCAGAAGCTGTGAAATCTCTGATGCTGTTGATAGGTAGTTTTACCATGTTCCTCACCATTGTTGTGGAGATTTTTGGGTATGGTTTAAGGTTGAGTAGGGTGCTTGCATCGTAGGTGATGTGTTTGTTGTTTCTACTATCCAAGTAAAAGGTATTGATTCCTGATAGAAGCTGCTTCCTTTTTGTTATAGAAACGTTTGTGTAATAGGAGAAGTCATACTTCTACCCTATGTCATCTGTTACCTCCTTAGCATTGATGGTAATGTCTTCATCCTTCTACTTCTGTCTATTATTCGTCCTTGCTTATGGCTTGGAGAGCTTGTCACCGTTTGGCTTATGATTCTTGTTTCCTGTTGTAGGCCAAGATCAGTTGGTAGTGTCTCTTTCCTACTGATGTTGTTGTCACATCGAGTAGTCTTTCTCAAGGTGTCCTATTATACTTTAAAACATACAAGTAGTAGCACAACTTTTTCCATAGTTTTGGGGGCGTAAGATAAGGGATGCAATGTTTGGCGACATTTGATGGGATATTGATAATGATATCATTCTTGGACTCAAGGTGAACGATGTTGAAAATGATATCGAAGAGTTGTTTTTGGAGTACAAAATTCCCTATGTTTATGAGGACATATTGGATCTTCGGTGAAAAAGGTTGATGAGTGCTTGCTCATGGTGTTATTCCAAATTCTTGTCATATTGCTTCTGAAGTAACATTATAGAGACAAAGTATTTGCTGAGAAGGTGAGGCTTTGTGTACAAGATAATGCTTTCCACATCACTCCATTTCTTCCTAAGGCCATTCATCATTTAGAATGTACAGCCTCTAGAAGTTGCAAATTTGTGACAGCAAGCTAGTCACTGATATCCTTTACTCTTTTGTGTAGAGTTCAATGTTGTCATTGTTGGAGTTGCTGCCCTGGATTTTGACTTCAACACGGCTTAGTCGGTTTCACTTTTTAGAGGATTCCACGTGAGATTACGGATTTTGCCGTGATTCACCAAGAATTTTCATATGGGGCATTTGGATTGTACAAGCTAGAACATTCCTGGTGTTTTAGTCTTCAAGGACATGTCTAAGCTCTAGATGTGTACAAATTGTGTGGTATGTCTATGAAAGGTGGGAATACCTCGGCCAACTCACTGGAGTGATTTCCAAGGTTTGACAACTTGGCAACTGCCTCGTACGAGGTAATCTTGGAGAGCACGAAGCCTACGAGGTTAATATGAGCCATTGTATAGACATCAACACAGTTGCCTAGATCACAGTGACCTCGTGGTGGATTTAATACATCATAATTGTCACTTCCAATGCTGGACGACACATTACTGCATCAATGGTTGGGATCTCAGGGATCGCCACCTCTAGTGAAGCAGCATGGACTACCAAGTGCGCTACCAGCTAGAGCAACAATACTAAAGGGAGCAATAGTTGTGGTTCCAACAACCAATTCTAGTATCTCCAACTCCATTGTACTAGCATCAACCACTCTACATATCTGGGAGTCACTTGGTCTCTATACGAGACTCGGACCTCGGTAATACAGGAGTTTTCCTGGAGGTTCCCTCTGTTGACCCACTAACTCTGGCAGAAGTGTGCCAATGTGCAGAGGAGGTTTCTTGAAATCCTTAAGGCTTATTGACCAAGGAGACAATCGACACGTCAAGACTCTTCTGACAAGGCTGGAAGCCTAGCAAGACATTGTGCCTAGTTGAGGCTAGGCTTTATCAGGGTTTGGTTGCTGAGCTATTCATAGGCTATTGCTGAGCTTAAACATAGTATTGTTGTACTGTGTATTCTTGTAATGCAATTAGAACTTCTGCATTCAATTCTTAGCAATTGTAAAAGCATTGCTTGGCACACCAAAGGTCCCAACATGACAGCAAGACCAGCCAAGCCTTTACCGTGATCCTACAAAACTCCAACATGGTATTAGAGCAATCAAGCTTGTGCAACAAGCAAGTGGAGCAACTACAACCAAGTGTTGGTGGAAGAGTATTCTACATTCACATGTCAGCATGAGAGAGTGGAGGGTTTATTGATCACTGATTTTGTAGAGGGCACGAGGACAGAGAAGTATTTATGGGTGACATGGAGCCTCAGCATCGAAGGGATAGTTCTCTCCCGCTTGACAATCAATCTAGGTTACATGGCTTGCACATGGGTCAAGAGTAGGGATGCGATGTTACAAACCATGCACAACGCCAAGCAGTAGAGACACAACGCTTGGCAGAGGATGCACAATGGAAGGCGCAACAAGAATATCTTGCATGACAAGCTATGAAGCAGGAATCGGAGGTATTGAGGTAGCAGCTTTGAGCTCAGGAGCTCCTTTGAAAGCAAGAGGAGCTCACACATGCTGCTTGAGCAATACATATACGGCACTTGCAGCAGTCATGTACAGATTTAGCAACACAAAATGCAGTGTTAAAGCAATAGGTAGCTTTGTTTTAATAGCAAGAACAAATGCATCAAAAGATGATATAGCAAGAACAACAACTGTAATAGCAACAACGGTGAATGCATTGGCAACAACAGTCACGAGAATCATCTGCCTAAGAACCTCATGGAAGTCCTCCACCAATTGTGCAACCAACTTTCTCCTAGCAGATGCAACCTTCAGAAGCTGTCAACGGAGGTGTGCCACAGCATTTCCTGGTGCATTCTCAAGGGATGCCAGGGATGCCAACATTGGCATCACACCAACCGGCTCAAACGGCTCCTATGCAACAAGCCCACGGGGCTCAACCTGTAGTAGATGTAAGAATGGCTCAATGTTAGCCGTACCTTGCTGTGCCTATGTAGCACTATCCTCTGCCTGTCCGACGATTGGTAGGAAAAAGAATCCTGTTTCAAATTTCAGAGATCACAATGCCTAAAGCAACAACTTCCTTGTAGCTGCACAAGATCTAGGTCGACAAGTTCGATGGAGAGAACTTCTCACACTAGGCGCACAAGTTCAAACAAGTCACTCAGATTGATTGCTTATGGGAGTTCTACAACGGGCACTACTCGCTGCCACCATTGGGGTCATCACCACAAGTGATGGCAGAGTTCTCATTCACGAATGCTTCTTACATGGTACTGGATAACCAACTCACACCTCGCATCCAACAGGCTATGAAGATGTTTGATGGATCGAGCAAACCTGCTTATCATGCGTGGTCCTACCTGCTACAGACCTAAATGTCAAAAGACTCTACCTTCAAGTATCACCTTCTTATAGAGCTCTCTCACATCACCCTCAGTAAATTCACAAGCATGAAGGACTACATCAACAAAGCCAAGGCACTATGCGACCAGCTGGTGCTTATTGATGCCCTTATCATGGAGCCGGTCTTTGTGATCTTCCTCCTCAACACATTGATCAATGATTGAGAAGAAGTGAGGCATTTGTTGAATTTCATGGAGGGGGGTCAATTCACAAAGGCGTACGTGTGTAAGATGTTGACAAAAGAGTGTGATTGCAAGCTTACAAAGGAAAAGTCACGTCTTCTTTCTTATCCAACATAAACAACACCTTGCACTACCCTCTTGTCCCATCCGACATCAAACGATTCCATCATGAACTCAACTCCTACACCTTAGCAAATTCAAATATTGCGATCTACACCTTGTTGAAACTACAATAACAAGCATTTCAAACCTATGCTTGTGCAAAAGTGCTTGTACTACAAGCAACTTGGACACATTGGGCTATTTAATAGGAAGCAGTTGAGGGATAAGGAGTGTACAAGGAGGCAAGATAGTGAGGAGCAGTAAGAGGATTTAGATGGTGGAGAGGAGGTGAAGGATGAAGAAGATGAGGACACTCAGTAGAAGGTGACAATTGGAGTGGAGAAGAAGTTATCTAACTTCTCAGGATATGTATTCCATGTATCAGAAGTTTCGAGTATTGAGCGAGTGTGGTCGAAAAACGTGTGGTACCTGGATAGTGGGTGTACATCACATGTTACCTTTAATAGATCATACTTCCAACACCTTCATTATAGTGAAAAAGACTACGTTACCATATCGAACAACTGGCATGTGCCAATGAAAGACAAAGGGAAGATGACACTGACGAGGTAGAAGGCAGCTCAAGTGCGCTTTGACAACGTGTTGTTTATCCCAAAAATTCCTTTCAACCTCGTATATCTTGGAGAGTTGTTAAAGTAGGGAGCGTACATTGTTAGCAACAAGGAGCGGACCTCCCCAAAAAGCCGTGAAGGTGAAACCTTTGCTAAAGTGAACCTCTGCTCCAATGGCATGATAAGGCTCGACATAAGCTCAATGGCTCAAGAGAGCCCTGAATCTTTGTTTGCTCTCACAAATGAACATGGAGTGCATGGCTTTCTGCGATACACACAACATCATTGCGGCAGCTGACAGAATGGATTCACCTTATCCAAGGTACACGACGGTTCGGGAAAAGCACATGTGGTTAATGGAAGCCTTGCAATTGATGCAATCTGTTGTTTGGTGCACAACAAAATGACTTCGAGCTCTGCAACAGAGAGGGAAAATATGAGAGCTACTTCAAGAGTGCGTGAAACAATTCTCTCTACTTGAAATTAAAAGTTTGACAATCGGACTGATTCCTCTGAGCATGGACTTCTTCTCCGCAGTAGGAAAGACAATTCCTAGTTTGACCATATGAAGATGAAGGACCACGACAAGGTCGGCAATGTTGCAAGTGTCCTCTCCATACTACAAGTGTTTCTCGGCACGGCGATGGTGTCGGAAAATTTTGCCTGATTTCACAAAAGGATTTGAAGAGCGTAGAGAAAATTTAGAGTCCCCAAAGCCCTTGACGTTAGCCTTTGGTGGTAGCTGCAGGTGTTTCTACAAACTTTGGGGAGTAACAACTTTCGTTTGAGAATATGTTACTCAAATATTCTCACCACTCATGATGTGAAGCCCCTAACCGCAAATTGCAAATTTCACATTTTCGTGCAATCTCTCGCATGAGCATGCATAAAAAAATGAAACAATGAATTCACTAACACTAGAAGACAGCGAGTCCTTGTCAACAAACTTCTGAAGGCAAAGAACATACGGCCGACAAAGCACAAATGGCACTCGCCATCAAAGACCTTAACTGAGAATCCTCTAGACGTGAAGTCACAGGGATATGTACTAATACCTCTGAGGAAGAAAGTAGACTCTTAAAGGAACTTGCAAGGACGTAGCAAAACACCTAGGGGCAAGCGACGACCGGCTTCAGAATTAGAAGTGCTCTTGCGAATGGTTTGATCACCCTTTTCTACTACATTGGTGAGGGAGGAGTGTGAGTAGAGTTTCAAAAAATCCTTTTCCAGTTGTCAGATCATCGTAATTGGCTGTGGAAAGCTTATTCGTTGTCTCTAGCAATGGGAGACACGGTCTTAAAGGTTATAACTGACGGCATGATCCTTGAGGTGCATTTGGAGGCACCCTTGGAGACCACTGGGAGCTGAACCTAGCTTCTTTCAAAAGAATGTATTCGGAAGGAGAGCCAAGGAGCCTGCTCTGGATTGAAAGAAATTTCTACTACACATCCGAAAGTAGATACTTGAGGGGGAGCACATCTCTTGACTTCCAATGCAAGAATTTTTTTTTGCTGCCACCAAAGTTTAATGATGACTTAAGAAACTATGGGTTTCTTTGCCTGTGAGCACATTCAAGTTTGGTCGAGTGCTTTTACCTTCACCAACATACTTTTTAAGGGAAGAATTTGAGTAAGGCAATAACTGTGCTTGATTTTGGTTTGAGCATGGTACAGTGGGTTTCACTTTTTGTAGGAGTCCACGTGAAGTTACAGATGTTATGGTGATTCATCGAGAATTTCGCTCTTGGGAGGTTTCCACTATACAAGCTAGAATGTTTCTTTTTTTGTCCTCAACGGTTTGTTCAAGTCTTGGACGTATACACATGATTTGATATGTCCAAGAAAGGTGGGAATACCTTGGCTGACTCGGTGGAGTGATTTCCAAGGTTCAACAACTTCGTAATCATCTCATATGTGGTAAGATTGGAGAGTACGAAGCCTGCGAGTTTTGCACGAGTCATTGTACAGACGTCAACACAATCACCTAGCTTACATGCGACCTCGTGGTGGATTGATTGCATCACCATTCTCACTTCCAACGTTGAACGTCACATTACTGCATCATTGGTTGGGATCACCGGGACTTCCACCTCCAGTGAAGTAGCTTGGACCGTTAGGACTGCTACCAGTCAGGGCAACTATACCAAAGGGAGAACCAGATGTGGCTCCAACAACGAATTCTAGTATCTCCATCTCCATTTTATTAGAATCAACCACTTTGCACTTCTACGAGCCACTTGTTCTTTGTTCCAGACTAAGACTCCGATGCTGTTGGAATTTCGTGGAAGTTCCCTCTGATGACCCACTAACTGTGGCGGAAGTGTGCCATTATGGAAAGGAGATTCCGTCACATCATGAAGGCCTTTCAATCTGGAAGACGGTCGACACGCCAAAAATCTTGTTACAAGGCTGGATGCATAGCTAGACGTTGTACCTAGTTGAGGCCAGGCTCTGTCAGGGTCCTGTTGCTAAGCTGTTCATAGGCTGTTACTTAGCTTTTACATTGTATTATTGTACTTTGTATTCTTGTAATACAATGAGAGATTTTGCATTCAGTTCTCAGCAGTTGTTCAAGTATTGCTTGGCACACCAAAGGTCCTGGCATGATAGCAAGACCAACCAAGCGTTTGCTATGGTCCAGCAAAATTCCAATAGTTGTTGACCTCGCTTGTGTGGATGTGAAAGAGTTTTCTAAGGATGTAAGATTTCTGGGTGGAGTTGTTGGCCTGGTAGTGCTACTTAAGGTACTGCCATACTGAGTAAGAAGGTTTTGTTGTGTCTTTGTACACGTGGAGAGCTTATTGAATGCCGTGAGGTTATGAGGAGTTGCACAACCTCCCTGGTAGTTTCCTAACCACACGGGTTGTTGCATTACCACCCAGGTGGTTGTATAGCCATTTCTGTGAATGCATAACCCTCCATGCAAGATGAAGGGTATCTGAGAAGATGAAGGGTCATTAGGAAGCTAAAGGATTACAGGTAGGTGAAGGGTCACAAGCTGCCAGTGATTCGAATTCTTCTCTTATGCTAACATGAATTTTAAACCGTGAAAAAATTCCATGTAGGATTTTAGGCATTTCCATGGAGAAAGATGCCGCTAGGACTGGTAAATCATAATAGATTGCACATTAAAACATGTACAAAAGTAAAGTTTTGAGGTGATCACTCCCTCCTACACTCCCTTGATGCACTTCTTTCAGTACAACTAAATAAAACCCTTGAAAGCTTTTCAAAAAGATCGCATGGTCAGTTGAAGTGCTTTTTTGTCCACAAAACATGAGAAGAACTTTACAACATCTACATTAGATGTTGATGCATCATTGATCTTAAACATTACATTGTTGTCATTTTGTACATTACAAAAGGAAATCGGTAAGAAAATTCAAAGAAATATACTAGCACTTACATCTATGTAACATGAATATATATCTTGTCTGTTAGGAATGAAAAGGTTGTCAAACATTTCTCTTATAGAAACACACCACAATGATATTCCAAACTGTGTTGTATTCTTAGATAACATGGTTAGAATGTTTTCTTTTTCGTTTTTGTTTTGAGAAAAAATATTCTTTTCTCTTTTTTCATTACAAATATGTAAAATCACAAAGATGCTGAGATAGTTTAATTATCTTGTTAAAGTTAACAATGAAGATTCCTTGAGATAAAAGCTAGGTAGTTACGTTAAAGTACTGGGGATTGTGAAAATCATAATCCACAGAATACTTAGATAAGGATCATTAAAAATTTCAGAATTGGTTTAGTAGAAAGTATACAAAGCATGAAATAGTTTTTAATTTATAAATATATTTGTATTTGGGTGTCTTTTTGTCATGAAAAGATGTGTATTAGACATGAGAGGAAATAAGCATACATCATAAATGTTTTTGACAGAAAGAAAACTTTGGCAATAGGTCATTCACGGGTCGAATTTGTTCATAACATGTATTATACAAATATGGAAATAAGAAGTCGATGAATAAACTTAATCAATAATCTATAATCAACAAATTAAATGCTTCCTATGGTAACTGATAAGTGAGAAAAAAAGACAAGTGCCGATTTTGCATTATTATACATATCTTTCTTCACATAGTGACCGTTAAATTCATCCAATTCATTACTCAATGTAAAGGAGGTTCTTGGATATGGGTTTACACGGCTCGACTCCCCCTCCTAATGCAAAAATGCATATGGTGAATGTATGTAACATTGTACTAAGGGGTTGCATAAAATGTTCACAATTTAATTCCAACATAGAGATATGAAGGAAAAATCTGAAATCCAGATGTGTATATGTTTTCTTGTACAGAAGGTAGACCCCTTGATGCTATCTTTATACATTTAGGTGCATCTCAGCGACGGGGAGCATATTGGTTCTTTCTCATCTTGTAATTGGACCATGTAGTAGAAAATGGCATTATTATATTCATGGTCACCTCACCAATGAGAATACACAATGCAGTTTTTGGTTTGTGTCGTGTCCGTGAAGTCAAATTGGAAATTCTTTGTATATAAGTTCAGCCATTATGAAACCAAAAGCATCGTTTGAGGTTCATTGTGTGGTTTTGAATGGTTTTGAGGTGTCATTTTCCTCCCATACACCAAGATGATCATATTCCAAAACATTTCATTTACCAAAATTCATTGTTTGGGGGAAGGGGGATCGGACGTAAGAAATAGTTAATGACGGTCAAATGCCCAACTATTTTTTTTTGTATAGAATGAATGATTTGGATAGTGAATAAAACATGCTACTAATGCGAGGATGTATTTTTAAAGGGAGTCCTGAAGAAGGCACTAGTAATTGATTTTGTTTATACATTTCTTCCTTGTACTCTAGATGCACATTAGAATGCAATCATCTAGTACATTTTTTGTAAGGTTTGTCAAGATTTGCGGAAAGTGGATGGGTAAAACTTGACTGAAATTTGGAAGGGCAAGGCGTGGACGCAGGAAACTGAGACATTCGTAGGAATTTTAGATCACATGGAGAAGTACATGAAGAGTTCCCTGAACTAGCTACAGGGATGTAGCCAGAAGTGCTGACTTGTGGACCCGCAAGGCGCCCGCCTCGGATGCGTAGAGACTAAGTTTGAAAAAACCAAACGTGGAGCACACAGCTCGTAGAGCCACAAGCTTGCACTGAAGACGGCAAAGGCCTTTGTATGTGGTGCTTCCTAAGGCATTGGCTTGTACTGTTAGAGGCTGAGGCTTGAAGAGGTAGACACTGGTGGCATCAGAAGGAATTTGATGGTGACTGAAGAAATGTCAAGGCATAATGGAATGAATGGACTGTGCCCTGAAAGTGGTTCTGGGAGGGCCTCCTTGGGAGCCCTTGCCTTGGAGAATGTATATAGTTGCATATCCACCTGGGTGGTTGCATAACCACCCAGGCCAGCTAAAGAGTCACCTAGAAGATGAATGGACACAGGAAGCTAAATTGACACTAGCAGCTGAAGAGACACTAGAGGTTGAAGATGCAATGGTAGCTGAAGGGTCACCAGGAGGTTATAGGAGGTTAAAGTAGGAGGTTGACCAACTACTCTTCAGTTGGAAGCTTAAAGGTCATAGCCTCCAAGGGCCTCTAAGTGTACCTATGATGTTGTAAAGGTTTGAATTTGAACATCCCCTCCCTCTATTTAAGGAGGTGAATGTTATATCCCTCCAAATTAGATTAAATACACCACATGATGCATTGTATCCAAACCCGTCCATCGAAATTGGTTATATCACAACAATGTGGGGGGAGGGAGTCCAAAAGTCAAACATTGATTATTGCAAAGGATGCACAATTGGGCGATCGCCTCTCGTTCATGAAGAATTTCTCAGATAGAGCGGTATACCTTGGGAGTCGGGTTGGAACTAGGGTTGGAAACAGAATTGAAAGTTGGTTCGGAAGTTGGGTTGGAGGTTGAGTTGGAAGTTGGGTTGATATTTGAGTCGAAATTTTGTTTGGAAGTTGGGTTGAAAGTTCGGTTGGAAGTTTCACAATGTTGTAGGTGCGTCTGATGATGGGTACGGTGAACATGACAGATTAGCGATGCCTGTCGATGATTAGGGATGGAAAATCTGGAAGGAAGGTGTTTGTGTTGTCAAACGTTCTCTTTGTCATCATCATGTATAAAATGTTGATATGTAGTGGACAAACGTTCGGTCGCCATGGTATCGGGGGTTTTGTGCTTAAATGAAAATCAACGACATTGGATCAGTCCTCAACTTACCCGGAAAGCGCGTCGCTTTCGCTCAAGAAGCGACGAGCCCACTATCGTTTGCTCCTCGGTCATTTTTTTCGTTTGGGCATGTTTTTGAGGATCCTTCCAAAACTGGCCGCGGCTCGGAGTCGTCATCTGTATTGGCCATAAAGTGTTGCTCGCTATCAGATTTGGCCATAACAGACCGCGCTCCGTAGCCTCCCTTACTGTTTTAGTCATATTCAAGCGCGCGTCGGCTCCTCCTTTAAAATGTGGCCATGAAGACGGCCGACGGAAAAAGCATCTCGCGAGAGAGCGATATTGACAAAAGAGGCCCTGTAACCAGTCGGTGAACTCCTGAATCCATTCCAAATATTGAGAGTTCCAAACAAGGACATGAAAGGCAAAATATTAAGCTTCTAGCAAGGTCCAAGAAATGAAAAAGTACAACCAGAATGATAAGGAAAATGAAACTACGGTAATGATTTTAAGGGAATCAAAAGCATCTTTTTAACTGTAATAGGTGATTGAAATCTAAATATAAATACTCGCCCTTCATAGAATAAGAAAACAAAGAAAGATAATGTCCAAAACAAACAAAATAATGAAAATTCTAATTTAAGATACGATTCAAATTTTTAATCATTGTTTAAGAAATTCTGATATAAACTGCTTACGTATCACATCGAAATAAGATTAAGTACAAAATGTAACCAATATAAGTCAATTCAGCGTTAAGGACCAATAAAGATCAATTTTTATATTTCAAAATGAAAAATATTTCAATTTATAGAAAAAAGGATCAATGCATGAAATGATTCATTTAATATTTATGCAAAGCTCCAAATATGATTACGTTGTCACACAAAAACTTATTGGATGAGTTAATATGTATGGCTAATAAAGGTCTTCAAATTTTAGAGAATCAATGAAATGTAAAAGTGTCTAGAAAGGTTTTCTTTAGGAAAGTATATTCTATTAAATTGAAATATAAGTCAATAACTTTTCCATACTATCTCAATGTTTCCAACTTATGGACATGTGTTATTTATTAAAGGAATACAATATTTAGTAAAATTACATTATGACGTGTTTTAATGGTAAAATGAGATAATTGCGTTTAATTAACAATGATTGCCACATAAAAAGTGAAAAGTAATGTATAAAACTCGTATATGAGTATCCAATTATGGAAACTATTACATGATCATGATTTCAAGCATTAATTATGCACCTCCATGTGCCTATTGTTATAGTTATAACCCGAATTCCGATTCGTAAAACATTTTCATTTAGTTTTCTGAATTTTGAATCAAGACATTAGAATTCAATGTCCTTTATAATACAAGATAATGTTGTGTAATGGGTATTCATTATATGTTTTTCTCAGAAACATGGCCAAACGAGAAAAATGACCTTGCTCCTTCTCAATTCCATCGCCTCCGCCTCGTCGCTGCGAGCACACTTCCTGGGATGGACCATGCGTCTGTGTGTGTGTGTGTGGAAGGTTGCCAACGAGGTATGCCAAGTATGGCTCCCGTCCCGCCGGTCCGACATTCACTGCAAGGCCATGCATGCGAGGGAGAAGGCATGCGAGGGCGAAGGTTGTGCCCGCAGCAAGTCGCTGCACTGCATGCCGCGCAAGCAGCGACATGCGAGCGAGCGCCATGGCGGTGTGTATGAGGTAGCGCGGGACCGGCATGTCGGGTCGTTGTCGGGTCGTCGGTCAGACAGACCGACTCGGTCTTCGGCTTACCCGAACGAGGCACGCAACCGATGTGGTACGTACGTACGTACGAGTACGCACAATGGTCTGACGGATCGTCTGCTGCACCCTCGCTCGAGAGTAGGGTGAGGAGACGCAACAGTAGCAGCTTTAAGAATGGGATTGGATAGCGTCGCATTTTCCGTACTGTCCTCAAAATGTGTGCGACTTCCAGTTAAGCGTTGTCTCACGTGTGCGACCGCGGAATTCGTACGTCCGGTGGCTGTCCTCGACTTTTGCGCGGACGCTTGATCGCACGGTTGTGCGACGTGGGTAAGGCTCACTTCGTGCGCCCGTCGGTAGCTGGAGGACGTCGCACGGTTGTGCGACGCCATCCAAACCGACCCCAAGTCGGCCCTGCGCGCAGAATGCTTCTAACGCGTTGCGCTGAATGTGAATGTCGTACGAGTCCCGTAACGTCACCCACTAACCAGCTAGCCAGACCGCCAAGGCCGCCTCTTCCGCCGCGACCACAGAACCATATCACTCCCACACTCAGGAAACCGGCTCAAGCCAGCCAACTCTCGGAAGAGCAAGAGGAGGAGAGCCCATCTACCCGCCAGCGTTTCGTCGTCTGCCGTCCTCTGGCGCTGTCCCTTCGGCTCTTTGCGTGCTCCGGCAGCTGCAGCGGTGGCGGTGTTGGAGGAGAACTAGAGTGGCGGCGAAGACCACTGGCAAAGAAACGCTGAAGCGGTGGTGGCGGTGGATGCGGAGCAAGAGAGCGGCAGTGGTGATTTAAAAGGAAATTATCAGCCAGCCCGCCGACAAACACAAACGCAATGACAAAGCGACGGCGGCAGTCGAGCTCGCGCTCTCCTTCCTCGCGGTCCAGCCAGAGGCTTCCAGGTTGGAAATTTCGGCGCCTCACTCCCTTGATGATGGCGTGCATGTTCTCTTTCAGCTCCTATTTCTAGCTCTCTCTCTCTCTCTCTCTCTCTCTCTCTCTCTCT
>SZWC01009955.1:37611-56902 GCA_023375785.1 Penium margaritaceum
TCCACCTCATGTTTATGACCGGCTTGATTTTGGTCGCCAGTGGCCAAACTACCACGTTCTCTAAGGCCGGCCCTCAGCAGGTCCAACAGACTACAATCTGCACTTCGTCTTGCAAGTTGGATGGGTTGCTGTACCAGGCGTTCCAGATGATCATAAATATTCAAAAAGTTCCAATGAGTGCACTTAATAGCCATCACTTGGATGAATCCTGGACACGATTCACACAACCTTCCAATGACTCTCTCGTTTGTCACAATACGCCAAGACAGTCATTGGAAGGTTGTGTGAATCGTGTCCAGGATTCATCCAAGTGATGGCTATTAAGTGCACTCATTGGAACTTTTTTCCAAGCAGCGTAGGAGGAAAGGTGTGCTCTAAACTCTAAACCACAGCGTGACCATGGTTCATGTTGCGCATGTTCTTGTTCCTGTTGTGCGGCATTTTGTGCTGTATTCAGAGTTACGGTCGTAAAGGCTTCGGAATGAACTCTCTGTTGCATCATTCAGATTCTTAGTTGAATAGATTTCCGCAATACCAATAAGCTGGGTTGGCATTAGACTGGTAACAACCTCTTCTCCCAGCAATAGTGAACTGGGTCGACCCCATCTTGTGCGGATTGTCTCCAGGTCCAAATAATGATTGTGTCACAACTGTGCTGCTCTGTAGGTGTGGATCTCCCAATGATAATTGGAATAAACTAAGATACACAAAACGGCCTTCTTTCCGAAGATAACAAACCCTACCCTAGTTGCCAACCAGCATCACCAGCAGCAAAACACGCCAAAGCATAGACATCACTGGTGCTGCTGCTTCATGCCAGTGACAACAGCACGGACACCAAATGCCTGCGGCTGCATGTCGTGCATTTTACAACCACAGGCAGTGCCTTCTTCGGTGCAACTGGTGTAGGAGACTGTTGTGATTGGTGTGGATGATTTTACTTCAAAACCATTGGCGAGGATTTCAATGTACCTCAGATGGCGCATGCAATGGTAAACTACCTAAACAGGGAACCTTTGGACGTGCAATGTAACCTTTGTTACTGATCACATCTCTTTCCCGACTGTCAACCGGTGACTTGTGAAGGGCACAAAGCGCATGAAACTGCAATGAGAGGCAGCCCTGCTTGCATTCAAATTTTCAAAACCATCTGCGTCTCATAGGAACAAAAAACAAGGCTGTGCCGAGAAGAGGGTCTAATTCTTGAAGTGATGGACTTCCTGCAACCTACCAGAGATCCAGGTCATGTATCGATTAGTAAGACAGATCATTGTGAAATCCGTGGCATACTCTTTTCTCAATGTCCTAGATGAAAACAAACATATAAAACTTTTTGCGATCAGCCGCTCATGGGTGTGGAGCTCTGTCCACACTCAGATGGGATGATCATGGTGGTTCGCAACAACGGTTGCATCAAAAGATTCCAAAAACTTGGGAGGAGTGGGTCCTCACCATGCATCATCATTACGTTTACATGGCGTCAATGTATGGGATCTTGATCCTCAGAACTGACCAAATCCAAGTCCAGATGATGTTGGCTATTGCACATACTTTTGCACAGGAGGTTTCAATAAGATCAAGTGGAAGATAATTGCTGTCTTTTGCATTGTAGATAAAAAGACATCTCCGACCACTGCATTTCCAAACTGATGGTGAAACATCATCATTCCTATCACGTGGTTACAATGTGGCACGATTAAAGGAGGTAGAATGGAACTCGTATTACACCCAGAACCCACACGAAGTAAACAAATACAATATGGGACTAGATACTGAGCATTTCATGGTGTTTCAACAAGGAACTTCAAGGCTCTAGGTATCTGTGAGACACAGACACCTGTTGCAAAAAAAAAAAACCCCTACATGACCACAATGTAGATTGTATGCAGGATGTGCACCTAAGGCACAGCCAGTGGATGTTGGCACTGTCCGCGCTCCCAGTTACAAGCTTGAAGATGTTTGTCTCAGTGGTGCAACAAAAGTTTACGTGAAGACAACACTGTGTGGTTGGATATGCAGGTTGTCATAGAGGCTACCTGTGGCTTATCCAATGATACCTGAGAATACCTCCATGACAGCCATTGGTGAAGAATGTGTTCACACTAGCCATCTTACCTTGTTCCCTTATTTGAGCCATACTTCTAGATGGCCACATCTCTCTGTCCCCAGCCTCTTTGTGAAGTCCTCAAGTTTGCCCACTTTACGGGTCCATTCACTTGGGGTGACTAGCGTCCCCAGTGGAACAAATAACGTCCTCCTACTCACTTCATTTATTTCTTGCTTGAGCCAAAGGAAGATGACATGGTTTTGTAGGTATTCTATCCAATTTCCGTTCATGTTTCATTATTATGTAATCATCACATGTCTTATCTTCCAGCATTGTACCCTGGCTGTCCCTCTTATAGAAAAGAGCAGCACGTGTGAAAAACATTGTGTCCACACATACAACAGCCAAAAGATAAAACTGTGGTCAAGGCCTTAAGATCTTGACGGAAGGGACGCGTGTTGCAATGTTACTGGTGGATTCTAGAAAACACTTCTAAGAAGTTAACAGAAAATTAGAATGTGCAAGGCCTATTTGTAAAAGGATCCAACATCATTAAGAGGTTGAGTGAAAGATGTTAGAACGTTCATATGGTTTGTAATGTTTCCATCGACCCTTTCAAAAAGTGGAAGAATCTACCAGAAATGTTTCGGTTAAGATGTAGTATCTTGGAAAAGTTGGCCAGTTGTCGTGTTGAAGTAATAATCTAAACATTAATGCATAATGGCCTACAATTGTGAAAATTATGATATCTAAACACAGAATTTACGAACTCATGTATGTCAAGGACGTGACACTTCTTTCCCCTCTTAGCCGTAACATTCCAAAACATTGCTGAGTGATAGATGATGCCGGATAAACAAGCCACAAACTAGATTATTCACGTCTCATAGGCTCCATAAAGCTCCCACCTGTTGATTGTTTCTTCCTTATCCTGCCACTTGACAAGGAACTTGATCAGTTTTCTGTGTTGTCGGTATTGGATGATGTTTTCAATCATGTAATCCGTGTCCTCATCAACGTGGATAGGTGGTGGTGGTGATGGTACATTCCGCCTGGAGAAAACCTTGTCAGGGTCTTGGTATGGCTTGAGATGGCTGGAATGAAGAACTGGATGGGTGAATATGCTTCCGGGCAAACACAGCTTAAATTTATCTTTTTGGGTTGTAATTCTTTAACTGCAAGCGGGCCAAATCACCTAGGTTTCAGCTTCTTGCAGCCCTGTCCTTGAAACTTGATGTTTGTATTGCTGAGTAGGATGTAACCATGAGTCTGATAAGTGTCGGCCAATCATAACCAATCACCCCAAGTACATACACCTGAAAACATGTGAGCAAGACAAAAAGCAAGTGGTGAGGATGTTGCTCATAAAGTATATATATTTTCTCTATAATAATTCCCAAGTCTTCAGATTTGGAAAAAAGAGTATATTATTTATATTATGCTCAGAAAAATATACAGTATATTACATCTACAGATATATTATTAAAGGCTAAATCTCCTTATGTTTTAGGTTTAGGTAAGCATGTAAAAGAATTGCCTATTGGTTATACTAATACAGCTTCTATATATACAAAATGTTCTATATTTGATTTTCTTCTCAGATTATTTAAAACAGGTTTCCAACTTACAACTATAGGTTCATCATTAGATTTATGCACTTTAGCTTGTGATATGTTAGAATCTCATTTTATATTAGATCTACAACTGAAGATGTTAATGTTGATGTATAACTTAACTATATACTTCAATTTTACACACTTTCATACACAAAAGGAACGCTAATGAAGGTGTTCAGAAGGTAGGTGGAAGGGTATCACAAGATAGCAAAATCTTGGAAAACTTCGAAGTAGTGAAAGGGAACCATCCTTCTTGTGCGTATTTTTTTAATGCCTTTCTAGATATTGGCCGATGTGGAGTTTCCTTCAGCTTGTGTTTTGTATGTAAAATCAGCTTAATTGGACAAGCACGGTCTTTGAGTGTGTAATAGACATGGGAACACACTTAATGTATACCTCTCGAATGACCAGAAATCCAATAAACAAGTCATTCGGATGGCGGATGGACTAGCCACAAAAGTTGATGCCTGGAAGACTGACCACGTGTCAAAAGATTGACACACCTCTGCAACAACTGGAAAATACATCCAAAATTTTGACATAATTTTTTGGTTAACATGCCAAACCTTACATAAGAGATGACTAGGCAAATAAGAAAGAATGGCTGATTCAAAATGAACTTATCACAAAATGTTTTTGTAAGGCGTAACATGGAAGCTTTGGGATGCTTCCGCACAGTTACACGTGTATCATTATTTTATGATTTTCACTATTACACCTGTACATTGGCTCATACAGTAAACCATAGAATTTTTCGTTTGGGCTGGAGGAGACGGGTAGCGTGGAGAATGTTCATGCTCACCTTACTATTGCCTGCCGGTGCAGCCTGCATCTCCTCTCCCCCAATTGCGGCAAATATACCAAGAAATGTATGGAGGTGGTGCATGCGCTCGTGAATCGAGATTGTGTCGAGCTGTTAACTAGTGTTTTTTAGTGATGGAACCTTCCTGAAAACAGTTTTTGAAGTGATCACTAGTGTATTACTTTGCCACATTCCATGTGTTTTCCTGTTCACTCAGTCCTACGTACAGCTAAGAATGTAAGACACTTTTCTCATATCAAGGGGAAGTTGGAACCAGTTCCCAACTTCCCTCCAAACAGATGATTTGCAAAGAACTCGACAAATGGTTTTTTGAAAACAAAAAGGGTATAAATCCACTTCTATTAAACATGAACCCACGATGCTTATGTGAAATAAAGAATACTCTCATGAACTTGTTTAGCACACATTTTTAATATTGGTTGCATCCGTAGACAGAAAAGGCCCCGTTTTGAATCAAAGGTTTTTTTTTTCTTTTTGTAAAACGTAGAAATACATCTTTTTTAATACACTATGGAGAATTCTGTCCTTGTGAACATGACGAAGGTTGCTGTTGATAAAGTCAATTACATATCTCTTCCATGATTTTTCTCACCGGTTCGGTGTTGATTCCAGAATTGAATAGAATTCTTAGACAGCTAGCACTACCAACATTGACGTATCAATAAATGTCAGTTGATACGACTCAGACGTCGTAATCAAGAGGATAGGACAATAAAGTAAATCTTAAAAGAAACAAATTGTGATGGTCATAGGTCTTGAAAGTGAGGATTAGTTGCACCACACAATGATTTTCCCAAATAATGACGTTTGAGTTCTTGATGAGTCATTTCAGCAAAAACGCACATTCCATGAGAGCGACCAATGTCTGCTTGTCAATATTTGGAAGACAGTTGCAACAAACTGGTACGAGGATCTTTGAGTCCACTTTTTCCAGTGTTGTAAGGCTCCGTTATGACCGTAGGTTATTTTCATTTGCATTTGATGGTTGGTTTTGGACTCACATCCACCTTCTTGGATGAAAGACAAGAAGGTGGATGAAACTACCACCCTTGTATTCTTATCTCACTTGGACAGAATATTCATTGTATATTGTCAAATGACAATCGACAATATCTTCATGATTTAGCTCAATGATTATGATGAATCAGATCCCCTAATTCCATGCACGACCTCCGCCGGTTGTTGCTTGAAAATCTCCCAATTCCAAATAAAATCATGTTAAGAAGACGACGCTATTCTTCAAGGTGTCAAACATAGGTCAAATGATTACGTGCAGGTAGTTTTTCCAAACATAATACCTTTGCAAAGACTGCAGAGTTATAAATATCTTGATGCTAATCATCAAGGAAAGTGAGTTATCCACCTTCCTTCCTTCCTTCCTTCCTTCCTTCCTTCCTTGATTCAATAATAGGAAAATTACCTATTTCCATGTTTGATGCATTGATGGCTGGTTCAGGTTTTAAGCTGGAGGAGAAATGGGCAAGTTTTTCTTCCTCCACTAACATCATAAGTATTCATTTCCTTGCTAACAATATAACTATATGGGAGTTGCAATTGGGGTTTTAACCTGGAGGGAAATGGATGTATCTTTCTTCCCTTGCTAACATCATAAATGTTTCTTCCCTTGCTAACATTGTAAGTACATGGGCAGGAGTATATCTGGGCACAGTATTGTCAAAGTTCATGTTGAAAAGAAAAGATTATATTTCTGCCATAGCAGTCGTATGTTCAGTCCAGCATGATGTCCAGCGTTGTATCCTCTGCCATATGCTTGACGAAATTCCAAACTGTGAACAACTTTCATTCAGGTTGGGTAATAGTGAACTTCTTAAACGTAAACTAGAAAAAAAACAAGTAAAAAACCAAAGGTTGATTATGTGCAATCATTGTGGACTTGAAGCTAAAAGATTGTTCTCCTGCGAAAAGGCGGTCCAACAAGAAAGAAGAATGAAGTAGAGTATGGCTGAGTATCAGTTTCAATTACATCAATGAACTACATGAGATTACTATACGCACACTCTTCCATCTGTAAGAGAGCTCTCTCCTTACGCACAAGACTAGCATCTCGACGTAGTAAATACTAGAAACATTATTGGATCCTACCCCATTCATTGTGTCACTCCCAAATCCGGGTGTTTATGGGTGAATATTCTCTAATTGCCATAGCATAATCATCTAGCATCATGGACTGCGCTTGCAAAAGGTCACGGAAATCTGCTTGCACTTGTGTATCATCACTCAGCACATCGAACCTAATACATGTTTCCTGCACTATGTACCGATGGAGCATTCCCCATCTTTCAGCAGATTCTGCCCTCTCCTTCTCCAAATATGTTATAGCCAACTCAACATTCTCAACCAGCACAATCATCATTTCAAAAGTCTCTTTGCATGTCATTTTTGCCAAGCAAATGGAAACAACGGTACACGAGTGTACAAAGTGAGGAGACGTCATTGCGTGCAAGGCCTGTGCACTAGCAGTTCAAGGCCGCAATATCTGTTAATCCGTGTACATATTCTGCTTTTGTGTGGATGTGAGTGCGCAGGGCATGCCGATCATGAGACTGGAGACGACGCATGATGAGCTCGTGCTTCACACACATCAGGCGCAGCACCCTCCATATGCTGCCGCTCGTGACTCACGTGCCTCGGCTCCAGCTCAGTCGCATGCCTATGCTCCATTCGTTCACATGGGCACTAGGTGTTACCAAACCTAGATTAGGCTTTGAATCTGTAGGGATATACTTGATGGTTCTGCAAAGAGACATAGACTAGTACTAGATTCTTGCATGACGTAGGCTAGGAAAGCCCGTGTGGGCAGTCGACCGAGAATTCCGTCTAGGGTCGAGATTCGCCCTCGACTAGCGAGAGGGAGCTCGCTTGGCCGGCAGGCCTCGCTGCCCGGCCGAGCGACCAGCGAAGCACGTAATTCGTGCTTTGCTCCCTGCCCCTTGTTTGTGTTCACTCTCGACACTTGGTGTCGAAAGCTTTTACTTGTAGCCATGACAGTTTTGTTTTATTCTTCCTCCACACTTCACCGTTTTTAGTGATCCAACTTGCATTGTGAAGCTCTCTTCTTTCTCATGGTATCAGAGCAGGTCCGTCGGCCTGCGGTTATGGGAGCGAAGGGGAATTTCTGAATCGTCCAAAACGGCCGCAAGAGGCAAAAACGCGTTTTCGGTGATCTAGCAAGTCAGGGACATGCGCGATCGGAACAGGGCAGGTCGCAAGACTAGGACGGAGGTAGAGAAGGCGCCTAGGGCCTGCGAGGCCAAAGGAAGGTGAAAAGGAGAGGAAGCAGCGACAAGAGTGGATACCACGGGCCACGTGGCCATCGATGGTCCCCGTAAGGAGCCCCGCACAGTCCAGGGCAAGGGGGCGCCGACGCCTTGCGTACTAAGCTGAGAGGAGTAGGCAGGACCAAGGTCACCATGAGTGGTTAAGGGTCCGCGAGGCGGAGTAACGGGGGTGGCGGGAGTGCAAACACGGCTACCTTGGCAGCAGCAGCAGTATCAGCAGCAGCCCTATCAGCAGCAGTTGCGTCCACCTACCATGGGACAACTGTCCCCTCCCACATGGGGAGCACCCAGTCACCTTGGGCCACGTGCACCCACACCGATAGCTGCAGCCACATTTGGACCGCCTCAGCTCCAGCCAATGATGCAGCCGATGATGCAGCCGGTGATGCAGCCGATGATGCAGCCGATGATGCAGCAGGTAGTGTAGCCGTCCATCTTGCCTCCCGCGTACTACATGCCACCGCAGTCCACAATGGCAGTTCCTGCACCTGAGTGGGTGCAGCACGTGTATGCCGACATGGCAATGACACAAGAGCCATCTCCACCGTCTCAGTATGCTGGATGGCTCCCAAGCACAGAGCTGCAGCCACCCGAGCCGACAGCAGCACCGCAGGCAACAGGTCAGCGGTTTGGACACACGCATATCACTATATCCCATGCACTGCCCATGCACAAGTGGTTGTATGACACAGCGTCGTCCCATCACATGTCACCTCATCGCCAGCTGTTTACGTCATTGTATGCCACACATGATGTTGAAGGGGTGAAAACTGGGTCGGGAGAGGTGCTTGCTGTTGAAGGTGTGGGAACTATGGCTCTTCAGGCGCCTGGGGGGGTACTGTGGCTGACTAGTGTGTTGCATGTTCCCAAGCTGAAGGTGAATCTGTTGTCGGGAGGACAGCTAGACAGGCAATCGAATGTGTCCACGATAACTCAAAAGCAACGATGCATGTTTTTTGATGCCTCTGGGTCCTTGCTGGCTGATGGACCATTGCACGATGACATGCTGTATAGAATCACTCTCTTTCCTCCTGTGCCCACAGCCCGAGCACAAGCACTTGTCACAACCACAGTTGACACACAACACACTGATCTCATTCACCGTCGTCTCGCACACATTAACACGGCACTGGTCGTTGACCTCATGAAGCACACTCCTGCACACGGACTCTTGCCCACTGACTTTCAGCATGGTCTCAAACCAGGAGCATGTCTTGAGTGTCATGAAGGAAAATCACACAGACAAACTTTCCCCACCTCGGAGAGGGAGAGCACTTCTCCTCTCACGCTGGTGCATGCCGATGTCACTGGGCCCATGCCTATGCCATCCGTGCAGTATGGCTCAGTGTATGTTTTGACCCTGACTGACGATTACAGTCGTTTTGGCTGGGCCTTCTTGTTGAAAACAAAAGCTGATGCTCAGCGTGCGATTGTTCAATGGATAGCCTTGGCGGAACGCCAAACAAATCAAAGATTGTTGAAGTTACGCACGGACAGAGGCGGCGAATTCCTTGGATCTCTTGCCTCTGAACTCAAGGCAAGAGGCATAGAGCATCAGACCACCGCTCCCTACACGCCCCAACAAAACGGGGCTGCAGAGAGATGGCATAGGACCTTGGGAGATGCCTTGCGTACCCTTCTTGGTGAGTCTGGTCTGTCCTTTGGGTTTTGGGAAGAGGCAGTAAAACATGTAACATGGGTTTGGAACCACATCCCTCAGGGTCCACTGCCCAAATCAGTGACGCCCTGGGAACGCTGGTTTTAAGAGAAGGCCAACCTGAAACCGGCACGGGTCTGGGGAACCATGGGGTGTGTGTGGTTTGCTCAGCCTCAAAGAAATCACAAACTCAGTCCACAAGGCAGATGGTGTGTGCTTGTGGGAGTATCCCATGCCTCGAAGGCATGGAGATTCTGGGACCCCACCAATCACAGTTTCATTGAAATTTGAGATGCATCCTTCCTAGAGCTCATGCCATACAAGACGTTTCGTACCCTACGACATGCCCCGCAAATTCCATCTCCACACCACTACCCAGAATATGTGAGTGTCTCTGTCTTTGTACCACGTCCCGTGCGTCACACCTCACTTGTTGCACAACAGTCGCATGGTGCACCTGTGGCATCCCCAGTCCCCACAGATCTGTTGACACCAACTGACCTGGCTAGCACAGCATCACACACAACACCCTCACCACCTGGATTGGAACCAGTCCCACCATTGGAAAGTGTGGTCGAGGTTCGTCCAGCAGTCACTGAGCCTGTTCGTTGGTCTGCACGCAACTTGGCACGTGTGGATTACAAACGGTTCTACCACATGGTGGGGCCTGCCCCTGTAGAAACCATAGCTGTAGAACCTCTCACACTGACAGAAGCAAGGGATCGACCGGACGCAGCACAGTGGGAAAAAGCTATGGTGGTTGAGTTGAATGCACTGTTGGAACATGATGTGTATCAGCTCGTGCCATTGCCACCAGGACAAAAAGCAATTGATCTAAAGTGGGTGTTCAAAGTCAAGAGAAATCTGGCAGGAATGATTGAGAAATACAAGGCTCGTCTGGTTGCCAAAGGTTTTCATCAAATCCCTGGACAAGACTTTACAGACACGTACGCCCCAGTCGGCAAGTATGGCACCAGCCGTACCTTGCTGGCTGTGGCGGCACATGAAGATTGGGAAATGTATCAAATGGATGTGAAAAATGCTTTCGTGAATGGTCCTCTCGAGGAGGAACTGTATGTGAAACAACCAGAAGGGTTTGAGGATGGAACTGATCGTGTGTGGTTGTTGTTGAAAGCATTGTATGGATTGAAGCAAGCTCCCATGTGTTGGAACAAAAAGATGCGACGTCCTCTGGAATGCGGCGGATTCTCCCAAAGCATCTCTGATCCCTCTCTGTTCCTGCGGTGGCAGGGTACAGAGCCTGTTGCATTGCTTGTCTATGTGGATGATCTGTTGATCCTTTCCCCTTCACTCCCGCTCATCTCACAAACAAAGTCACTGCTCACCTCACACTACCGCATGACTGACCTCGGTGAAGCGCACATCTTCTTGGGCATGACCATCACACGAGACAGACCCGCACGCACACTGACCCTGCATCACGGACGCTTTTTTGCTCATCTGACTGCACGCTTTCATCATCTCGTGCAACACTTGCCACGGCAACAGTCACCCATGAGCCCTGAAGTTTATGCACATTTGCTTGACACACGCACCACAGATGACGGACCTGACAGTGACCCAACACTCTATCGACAGATCACAGGCAGTCTCTCCTACTTGGCATCCACAACACGACTTGACATTGCATGCGCTGTGAACACCTTGGCCCATTTCAGTCAGCAACCACGCAGGGCGCATCACAAGGCCTTGCTGAAATTGCTTCGTTATGTGTTGGACACTGCCAATGTCGGTCTGGTCATCTCTCCCTCCTCGGCACCTCTCTTGGACGGGTATTGTGACAGTGAATATGCCCATGATCGTGTTGCACGCAGTCGAGGGGGGTATGTTTTCCGTGTGTGGGGTATGGCCGTTTCATGGAGGAGTGCAAAACAGTTGTGTGTGACATGTAGTGTGGCTAAAGCTGAATACATGGCATTGGGTGAAGCTGCATGCGAGGGGATATGGCTGGGACGGTTGCTTGAAGAATTGGGCTTGACTGCGCATGCCACACCATTGTACAGTGATAGCTCAGCAGCACGACAGATTGCTGAGAATGACGGCTTCCTACACCCACGCACTAAGCATATCGCTGTCAAGCATCACTTTGTGCGAGAAGCAGTTGAAGCAGGGGTTGTTCAGGTGTGCCCTATTGCGGGGGACGCTCAGTTGGCAGACTTCCTCACCAAAGCACTTCCCTCATCAAACCTTACCTCTCAACTTGGCTGCATGCCTACGGCACTCACATCCAAGGGGGCGTGTTAATCCGTGTTCATATCCTGCTTTTGTGTGGATGTGAGTGCGCAGGGCATGCCGATCATGAGACTGGAGATGACGCATGATGAGCTCATGCTTCACAGGCATCAGGCGCAGCACCCTCCATATGCTGCCGCTGGTGACTCACGTGCCTCGGCTCCAGCTCAGTCGCATGCCCATGCTCCATTCGTTCACATGGGCACTAGGTGTTACCAAACCTAGATTAGGCTTTGACTCTGTAGGGATACACTTGATGGTTTTGCAAAGAGACCTAGACTAGTACTAGATTATTGCATGACGTAGGCTAGGAAAGCCCGTGTGGACAGTCGACCGAGAATTCGGTCTAGGGGCAAGATTCGTCCTCGACTAGCGAGAGCAAGCTCGCTCGGCCGGCAGGCCTCGCTGCCCGGCCGAGCAATGAGCGAAGCACGTAATTCGTGCTTTGCTCCCTGCCCCTCGTTTATGTTCACTCTTGACATTGGTGTCGAAAGCTTTTACTTGTAGCCATGACAGTTTTGTTTTATTCTTCCTCCACACTTCACCGTTTTTAGTGATTCAACTTGCATTGTGAAGCTCTCTTCTTTCTCAATATCGTGTTGCAAATTGATGTTGTCATGCGAATATCTGTGCTTGGTAGTCTAGCTTAGCATTGCTAACCTTTAAAAAATGCGTAGAAGACAAACACAGTTCACTACAACAACAAGGTACCCATGCACCCGAGCACCCATAGAATTGAGCACCCATGCACCCAAGCACCCATACAATTGAGCACCCATGCACCCGAGCACCCAATGCACTCATGCAGCCATTCACGTGATCACCTACGAACCTGAGCACCCATGCAACCAAGCACCCATACACCCGAGTACCCATGCATCCAAAGCACCCATGCACCCAAGCACTCATGCACTCATGTACCCGATGCACCCAAGTACCCAATGCACCCAAGCACTCATGCACCCAATGCACCCAATGCACCCATTACACCTGAGCACCAATGCACCAATGCATCCATGCATCCATGCACCCAAGCACCGGAGCACTCATGCATCCGAGCACTCATGCATCCGAGCACTCATGCACTCATGCACCCAATTCACCCATTGTATCCAATGCACCCATGCATCCATTCACACATGCACCCATGTACCCACGCGTACGGGCACTCATGCACGTGAGCATCCCATGCACCCAATGCACTTAGCGTCTACCCACCCGAGCACCCATGCACCCGCACACACATGCACCTGAGTACCCAAAAACCCATGCACCCATGCACCTGCACACACAAGCACCTGAGTACCCGAGCTCTCATGAACCCAGGCACCTGCACACACATGCGCCTGAACACCCAAGCACCCATGCACCGAATTCACCAGAGTACCAATGCTCCCGAGCACCAATACACCAATACACCCACGCACCCATGCACCCAAGCACCCAAGCACCCAAGCACTCATGCACACAAGCACTCATGCACCCGAGCGCCCATGCACTCATGCACCCAATGCATCCAAGCATCCATTGTACCCAATGCATCCATGCACTCATGCACCCATGCACCCATGCACCATTGCATCCATGCACCCATGCATCCAAGTGCCCATGCAGCCAAGAACCCATGCATTGGCACACCCATGTACGTGAGCATCCGAGCACCCATGCACCCAGGCACCCGCACACACATGCACCTGAGCATCCCAAACACCCATGCACCTAATACACCTGAGCACTAATGCACCCGAGCACCAATGCACCGGTGCACCCATGCACCTATGAACCCAAGCACCGGAGCACTCATGCAACCGAGGACCCATTGCAGTGTTACCATTGGGGCCTGTTGTATGGGCAATACAACAGCATCGATACATCGATTAAACAACAACGATGTTGTTGTTTCACCGAGTCAGTTTCAAGCACACGCGAGCACAAGTGCACCACCACCCGGCTGACCGTTGAACGACCAACGACAAATTTCCACCATTGCATGTCGACGGCCATTGATGCGCTGATGCTTATTGATGTGGCAGTTCACGTTGTTCAGCAACTGGTACATCAAAGTAAAGGAAAGTAAGGACCTACGTCTCTAGCTTACTCTCATGTCAGAAACCGTTGTAGAATGAATTATAGTTACATGCAGGTTTGACTTCTCACATAACATAATGAAGCCATGGGTATGCAAGGACCTTGCTTTCAAAATCTGAAAGAAAGGTTTTTTGTACTTTTTTATTAGCAGTTCGACATTCATATGTGACCACAAAAATCATGACGTTCAAATGACCCCCCTTTATGAGCATGGAAATGTTGGGGACTTTCCTTTATGCGTCGGCAATACAGCGGATATCGTCATTGTTTGGAAGGGAATGTGTTTTTTCATCGATCCACCCAATTCATCAATGGAAGAAATTCCACCGGTGCCACACTCTTGATGTCTGCCATCCTTGGGCCACGGTGTACAGACACAGTGTGCAGGGAGTTTTATTTCCGTTCTGTTACTTTTGAAAGTTTTGAACTCATGTTTCGAACATTTTCCAGATCATGTTTGGCACTTGTTTAGCACAACTTTTGCATTTTCCGAAGGAATAAAACACCTGGACGGTGCTTCTACACCAAACACGTCATTGGCCAAACCCGCATGCATATTCTGCTACCGTGGCTCAATTGTGTCGTTCGACCTTGTTGGTGGCTCAAGCGATAGGCTTGTTCAAACCACCAGTCAAATCACCACCGGTTTGAACCACCGCCAATTTGATCAAACCACCGCCGACTCCAACCACCACCTGTTCGAACCACCACTGTTTTGAACCAACAATTTATTCAAACCAACGGCTGGTTTGAATCAAAGTCTGAACAGCCATTGATTCAAATTGACGGCTGGTCCGAACCATCGGCTACTAGGCCACATGCGACTCGAACGGCCTGGTGGTCAATGGTTCAGCCTAGCTGGGCTGGCAAAGCAACGGCCACGGTCGAGGCACAAGCCATCAAGCCGATGGATGCAGAACCTTAGACGTGAACATGAATGCTCCACTTCGTGGGCTACTAAGTCCTTGACCCCGATGTCGTGGTTTGCACGACGAGTACCTCTGCTGCACCTTCTAGCTCTGCAACCCAGGCAACTACATCTGCGGGCTTAATATCTGCATGGGCGACTTTCTGACCCTTGCACTCTTCCACCACTTGAACAAATGGCCAACTGTAACAAATAAAGCAGGCTTTCAGTGGTTCATGTGGCTCCAAGATTCTTGGGATATATGACCGCTTAAGGGGACACTTTGGCGAGTGAAACGTTAATGTTGCCAAGCAGCATGGGCAGGTTCACCGTGTAGGCCAACGGCAAAAAAAGCCAGCTTTCTATTGTGTAGCTTATGACACTCGGTGCATTTCTAATCTCCTTTTGCAAGGAGAGCGTGATGATGGAGGTCGTCGGCACCGCCAAGCATACGAAACCGGCATTCCGCCTAACCCACAAGGACAAGGTTATGGAGGCCCTAGTGCCACCGCTAGACAAGGAACTGGAGGCTCTGGACAAGCCACTGGAGCAGTCGTGGCAGATTTATGGATGTTCCATGGCAGTGGATGAGTGGGCCGACGAGCAGTCGCGGCCAACCTATAATGCGATGGCGCTGAACATTCAGGGATCATGCCACATGTTCTCACATGGCGCCAGTGGCATTGTGCGAAATGCAAACCACATGGCGCTAATGATTGAGGCCGCCATTGTAGAGGTCGGAGAGAAAAACATCGTTGGGATGATCTGCAACAACAAGAACGTGAATAAGAGGGCCTTTGAGGACCTCAAGAAGCAATACCTGCGTGTCTTCTTTCAGGGCTGCTGCGCCCTCAACTTTGACCTGGTTAAGAAGGACATCGGCAAGACAGATTGGAATACAGTAGTTCTATCAAGGACCAAGAAGGTGGTGACCTCCTTTTGTCATAACGACATGCCACAGACATGGCTGAATCAGGAGAGTGGCGGACGGATGGTGTTGCCCACGTGTGACATGCGGTTTGTGACGGTGCGCATTGTCGTTCAGTGCTTGCTGGAAATGCGCCCATTCCTGCTGAACAGCCATGAATGGAAGAGCATGGGTGAGCATCGTGAGGCAGGATTCCAGGCTTGCAAGATTATAGTGCAGTCCTTGGTACGTAGGCGGGTGTTTTGGGTGCAGCTGAGGGAAATGAGTCACCTGTTTGCTCCTCATCCAGGTTCTCTGCATAGAATACAACACGGGAAAGGTTGTCGCAAAAATCTATGAGAAATTGCTTGATTGTATGGAGAAGCTGCAGAGCCCAGGGACAACAACAAGCCTACACGTGTCCATCATGCGCACGTGCAGTACGCCATGGAACACCTCTCTGCTCGGTGGAAATCTGACATGCAATTTGACAGTGCTCACTGAGAGAAATATTCAACTCACGAGTGAACCCCAAATTCGACCGGCACTCTTTGAACCGTTCAATTATGCGAAATCCAAGGGACCGACGGTCAGGATGTGGCTGACAAGTTTGGAGATGTAAATTCACCGCTGCAAGCGTCAACAACAACAGAAAGAAAACTGACATCGCTGTCTTGCTTTTGCTTGGCCGGCGAATAAGATCAACGGCTCACGCGACCGCTCTCACATTGTCACCCGTTGGCGTACTACCTCTCAAGCAGATTAATCCGTCCTGGCACGACTCTCTCACGCCACCGGAAATATGGAGCAACTTCATGTGCGGTACACTAACTCACTTTGGAAAGCTAAACGAGAGGTCTGACGTACGGTACAGACACCAATGTCTACATCAGTAGTCTAGCTTGATGGAGTACACTTGGTGTTTTCACATAATCATTACGAGCAGTGACCTCGTCCCCAACAAAGTGTGTTTCTACTATAAAAACAGCCTCAAGTGAGACCCACAAATTTTATCATAGCGGAGGGAAGTCACAGTCAGTAGATACATCGTCTCCAATGGAGATTGACGCCGTCGATCAACACAATCAACGGCTCTATCGGACTTGTGAGAAGTCGGGGTACATCTCCTGTGACTGCCAAAAGTAGCAACAACAAGCCAAAAAAGGGAGGAAGTTGTAGAAAAAGAGTAAGGAGTCTGGAAATAGCAAAGGAGTAGACGACGAGGCTCCTGCCCGGTGAGAAAAATCTGCATCCACCGATCGTCCATCTTAGTGGCTTACATCGTCGCAAATTAGGATTCGTGAGAGCACAAAGTTTGACCACGGATACGATGATGACCAACAAGCGATACTACTACGAATGCAACCGAGTGGTGGTAAAAGTCACAAAACGGTGCCGGCACTACTGGATAGAGGAGATTCTCATAGTTTCATCAGTAGCGACATGGTTTAGAAGCTGGGTTTACAGACCGAATGAGGGGTATTTGAAGGAAAACCCATTACCGGATGACTGCAGATCCGTTGGCTTTGCAAACCACTCTGACTGTAAATCAAGAAACTACACGGCGGAACGGTCTGGGAGCTTGTCCAATGAGCGACCACAAAATATTCCTCGGGTGAGATTTCCTGTACTGGCATGATCCGGAGGTTTACTGGAGCAGCAGATCAGTTTGCGTCAGCATAAATGAAAAAAAAAACATATCTGCCTCTGGTCGTGCGCCCCACGAGACAATGGCGGTTATGGGAAGTAGCAGAGGTGGCAAAAGCAGACGAAGTTACGACAGCCACAAAATGCCAACTGATATCTCTAGATGTTACCAAGAGGTACCTAAAGCGTGCAGCTCAAGCGTAGCTAGTCCACGTGGAAGCAAGGGAAGTGGAAGAAATCACAGCTATCGAGGTGACCACATCGGCCTCAACACATGGGAAGTTCGCAGTCGTACTTGAGACGTTTGTAATGCTCATCGAAGAGTTTAAAATGGTTTTTCCCGACAAACTTTCTCAAGAGCTAGCTCTGCAGCGGAACATCGACCATCAGACAGACCTGAAGCCGGACGACAAACCAAAAGTGAAAGGGACCTATCAAATAAGCGATTATGAGGTAATTGAACTCATGAAGCAGCTAGATGAGATGCTCAATTAGAGGTGCATCAGACCCTCCACGTCACGCTATGCAGCACCTGTACTTCTGTAACAAAGAAAACCAAAGAGATGCGGGTGTGCATGGAATACCAAACGTTGAACAATACACCCATCAAGAACAACTTCTTCCTCCTTCGAGCATATGAACGTTTTTACCAACTTCGCGAGGTCCAAATTTTCAGCAAAATCGGCATTTACAGCGGCTATCATCAGGTCCACGTATCTGATTAGGACGTTGATAAGACAACATCCTGAACCGGATATCGGCACTTTGATTTCACGCTCATGCCGTTCGGACTCACGAACGCTCCCTCAACCTTCATACCGGTGATGAACAACATCTCTCACGAGTACCTCAACAACTTTTTCATCGTGTATCTTGAAGATATGCTAGTGAACAAACGTACCTTGGAGGAGTTCAGTTGTCTCCTGGTGCCGAATCGTTTCATCTCCTGTGTCCATTTCTGTCTTCATCGTTCAGTACATTTTCTCTCTTAAAGATATGAATTGGGTTCGCTGTTGCGCACGCGCACGCTGATATCGCATCCCGAACACCTAAACAAAGTAACCTCATGCTTGTTGCTATTATTAAACCACCTCGTTGTCTTCTTGTCGCGGTTAGCCAACCCCATGTATGTCTTCGCTGCCATGCTGGGCAAGTCTTCGCGATCGCGGTTGACGACAGCTCAGCGTGAATGTGTCGGACCTCCTCATGGACGCATCCGTCAGCTGTCGTCAACCGCGAGTGAACCGGGAAAGTATGCAAATAGGCGTGCAACCGCGCCATCCATGCGACTCTAAGAGAACACGCCTTTACTGCCCACTTCCCTTAGCCGTCGTCGCCACGACAGCAAAGTGGAGTGGGCGCTATCCTGCCGGGAACTCATGCTGGACGTTGCCACCGGACTCATGCTGGACGTTGCCATGGCCACGCTGAGCGTCATGCTGAACGGTACCCCTGACTGTGGACGCTGACGCCAGATGCTGACAGTGGACTCTGACGGTGGACGTACACGCTGCACGCCGTCGCTGACGCTGGATGCTGCCGCTGGCCGCTACCGCTGACGCTGGACGTTGCTGCTGAACGCTCACGCTGACGCTAACACTGGATGCTGACACTGCCGCATTACACCGACGTTGACACGTTATGCTGACGCTGACACTGACGCCGGCGCTGACGCCGACGCTGACGCTGACGCGGGCGCTGACGCTGACACATTACGCAGGTAAGCAAAAATGTTCTCGACAACGGGTGCTGGATCTTTGGGTGGTGGACATTGCGAGATCGACGCTGGGTGGTGGGGTTGTGATCGGTGGGTGTAAAGTGGGTGCTGGGCTCGCAGCTGCAGCCTACGGATGCAGATCCAAGGTGCATCCGTCGGCTGCTAGGTGGAGCAGGCAGGTGCAGCAGACAGGTGCAGCAGACCGGTGCAGCAGGCAGGTGCAGCTGACAGGTGCAGCAGACAGGTGCAGCTGACAGGCACTGCTGACAGGTGCAGTAGACAGGTGCGGCAGACAAGCTACAGCTTTCAGCTGCAGCTGACATGGCCTGT
>SZWC01009955.1:74099-84825 GCA_023375785.1 Penium margaritaceum
AGGACCAAGCATGCTGAAAGCCTCACGATAGGCCGTCATGTGATGCGTGGCCCCGGAGTCGATGATCCAGGTCTCAGCAGGGTCCTGGACCGGGGTCGCCAGATCGCTAACGGTCACATGGCAGCAGGCGAGGGACGCGGACGTAGTGGACGGAGGCGCGAAACGAGACTGCCAATCGTCAAGCCAAGAAATGTCGTCAAGGAGAGGGGTGGAGGAGGCCACCGGCGACGACCAGGCAGGAGAGGAAATGGGACAGGACCGCAACTTAGTCTCAGTCCTGCAGAGCTGGGCAGGAGGGCAGGAAGCGATGCAACTCGCACTTCCCTGGGGAGGAGGGCAAGGCAGGCCGAGCTGGAGCGCGATGATCTGCTCCAGCTGACGCTCACTGGAGGTGGGCCCGGGAGTGTAGACGGACTGCGGAGTGACGGCGCCGGAGCCCGGGTAGTAGGGGAACTGAGTCGGCGGAGGGAGCGAAGGCGCCGACGGCTGCAGATGGTGCGGCGGCGGCGCCGGTGTCTACGGGACTGGCGAGGCGACCAAAGTGGTGGAGCTGCTGGGCAAGGCCGAGGCGTTGGAGCCGGCGACAGCGACGGCGGCGGAGGCGAGACGGCGCTCCCGCTGGCGACGCATGGTGGCGATGACGCGCGCCTCGTCGGTCGGTATAGGGCACGTGTACCACCCGTGCCCAGGCTGGCCACAATTGTGGCAGACCGAGCCACCACTACCGGACCCGGTCGACGGCTGCGGCTGCTGCTGCTGACCCTTGCCCTTCTTGCTCCGACGCTTCTTCTTCCCCGTCAACGAAGAGCTGGCGGAGGAGCTGGCGGAGGAGCTGGCAGAGAAGCTGGTGGAGGAGCTCGCGAAGATGCCGCGGCGGGAGAAGCGATGGCCACAGAGGCGAGGGCCTCCGTGCGATGGAGCTGGGACTCCTGGCGAGCTTCCTAAATGCAAAGGAAGAGCTCGTATGCCCAGGGCATGAGGGTGCCCTGGGCTGCCATGGTGGACAGGACGTCCTGGGGGTAGTGTACGAAGACGTCCGCGTACGCGCTAGTGGCGCCGCGCTTGATGGTGAGGAGCGCGGACAGAGGGGGTGGAGCAGATGTGCCGAGACGACGTAGGATGTCCTCCGCCCGCTGCTAGTAGGTAGTGACCGTCTCGGTCTCCCCCATGTGCAGGGAATCGAACTCCCGGAGCAGACGACTGATCTCAACGTCGCTGGACAGACGATGGGGTCTGGTGAGGACGTGCCATGCGGCTACAGGGTCTGGTATGGCGCCGGCGGTAAAATCGCCGAGGAAAAGCTCTAAGGCCAGGCGGGAAGCAGGAGGGGCAAATGGGACAAAGGCACGGACGGCGCAACCAGCGTCATAAAACTGGTCGGCCTGGATGGAGTCGTAAGGGAGGGTGTAGTATGCCCACAGGCCCTCACCCTACTTCCAGATCCAGAAGCTAAGCTCCCAGCTTCGGAACTGTTCGCCGGCCTGAAACAGCGGCGGCGGCGTCTCAAAGTCCTTCTGCTTGCGGCCGGCACCCAAAGTGGGGCCAAGGACGGAAGTGACTGTCTGCCGCTGGCGCTGAGTCTGCTGCTGTGCCAGATAGTACGTGGCAGCAGACACCAATGGGCTGGCGTGCCCTGGAGGGACGAATGACGGTGGCACACTGGTGGCAGTCTGGGCGGCTACCGGCTGTAGCGCTACAAGCTGTTGCGTCAAGGCGGCGAGCTGTTGCTGAAGAGCAGCGAGGGGGTCAGGATTGCCGCCGATGACACCAGTGGGCTGCAGCTGCTGCAGCTGCTATTGCTACTACTGCTACTACTGCTGCTGCTACTGTTACTGCTGCTACTGCTGTTGCTGTTGCTGCTGCTGCTACTGCTGCTGTTGCAGGCACTGCAAGAAAGGAGGGGTAGGGGTCCCCCCATCAGAGGAGGACCCCTCCTCACTAGGGGTACCGGCCATGGTGTGGTGCCCCTTGTTTTTTTTTTGTTGCTTTGGCTAATGTCAGCAAAAAGGGGCGGTGGGAGTTCTATCCACCCCTTGGGTTGCCTTCCCCCTTTTCTTTCTCCCCCCCTTTTTCACTCCTTTTTTTGTGTTTTTTTTGTTTTTTTTTGTTGATGACGTCAGTAGTGACGTCAGTAGAAGGGTGCTGACGTCAGCAGCAGCGAATGTTGGGGCCTCCGCTGCTGCTGTTGGTGCTGATGCTACTGCAGCCGCTGCTGCTGCTGCTGCTGCTACTGGTGCTACTGCTGCCGCTGCTGCTACTGCTGTTGCTGTAGCTGCTGCTGCTATTGCTGTTGCTGCTGCTGCTGTTGCTGCTACTGCTGCTACTACAGCTGTTTGCTGCTGCTGTTGTAGCTGCTGGTGCTGCGAGCTGCAGCAGCTGCTGTGGCTGCTGCTGCTGCAATAACGAGCTGCTGCAGCTCGTTTCTGCTGCTGAGCGCTGCTGCAGCTGCTGCGTGCTGCAACAGCTGCTTGCTGTAGCTGCAGGCTACTGCAGCGAGCTGCGGGGGTGGGGGATTTTTTTTTGTTGTCTTTTTTTTTCTCGCCTTGTCACAGCGGGCAGCAGCCTGCTGTCTGCTGCGAGCAGCGGGCTACTGCTCGCCTAGCAGTAGTGAGCTGCTGCTTGCTAGCAACAGCGAGCTGTTGCTCGGTGCTCGCTCGCTGGGAGCAGCGGGCAGCAGCAGCCGCGGCTGGCAGCTGCCAGCTGCTGCTCGCTGCTGTTGCTGCTGCAGCTGGCGGGTGCTGCAGCTCATTACAGCAGCTGGTGCAACCCACTGCTACTGTTGCACGCTACTGCAGCTGCTGCATGCTGCGGCTGCTGCCTGCTGCTGCTGGGGGCTGCTGTAGCGGGCTATTGCTGCGGGCTGCTGCTGCTGTTGCACGCTGCTGCTGCTGCGAGCTGCTGCTGCTGCGGGCTGCTACTGTTGCTGCTGCGAGCTGCTGCTACTGCGGGCTGTTGCGAGCTGTTACATCTGCCTGCTGCTGTTGGTGGTGCCAGTTAGTGCACCTGGGTGACGTTGCCGCGTGCGTCGTCGCCCACAGACGTCAGACGCCGCCTGCCGCTCACCTCCTCACGTCACGCGTGGGGGTCAGTGATGCCGAAAACATTTCGGCAGCATTTCCCCTGGCCTAGTGGCCGTGGGAAAAATTTTGACGCCGCCACCAGGAGGGTCAATGCTGTCGGAAAAAATCCGGCAGCATTTCCCCTGCACTGGCGCGTATGGAGGTCCGCCGACGTTGTCTGGCACCTCTTCGCCAGTCTTCTGCTACTGCTGCAACGCTCTGGCTCTGATACCAAAAAAGGAAAACTATGCAGCAGGTTGGGGCAGCAGCATTGTTGATGCAGCGTGCGGGCTTCCACGCTAGTTGCTTAAGTCAGCTGCCCCTTCAGTCTGCTGCTCTAGAGTCTAAATCTGGAAGCTTTGGGTTTGTTACTCAGAAACGCGCGCGCCAGAGTTAGCGCCAGAAAGCAGCTGAAAACTGATAGTAACTGATAAGGAATCAAGAATGAACAGCAATGGGGGACCCCTCCAAGTTCTAGCCCCCCCCCCAGCTCTGTAGAGCTTGTTACTCAGTTCATCAGCCAATCAGAAAACAACTCATTTCAGGCTGGCAGGTTTTCTCGGTGAGTCCTGCCAGACGGCCGATAGCCCAAAACCCGGGCGTCGTCCGTTTTGCCTGAAAACTGGACCATACCATAACACCGACGCTGCAAACGTAGCCGTGCGGTCAGAATCTGCTAGAAAATAGTAGCGAGGAGTTATGGCAGCCTGAACCCAGGCAGTGCCCACGACGGTTTATGCTGCCAAACAGGGCCATGCAACATACAACTGGGACCCTAGGCAGCGCATGACGACGTAGGCACGACAGTACGCGCTGGACGCATGCAGACAGCGACTGCGGTGGCAGTGACAGCCGGCAGCGCGACCGCCGAGGAGGCCTGCCGATGGAGCTGAACACGTCGCCGGAGAGAGAGGGCTCCAGCGACCTGCAAGACGACCTCAGCGTGCGTCGGCTCCACCGGACAACACTCCATCAGCGTCGATTCTCGCCGTCAGTCATCTGCACGTCGATGTACACAAGCCGGGAGGACACAATAGAGCATAATGAGCGCAAAAACCAACACTTGCTAGTACCTTTGCAATGTAAAGAGAAAAGGAGTAGTACAGAATGTTTCCCATATTGTTTTCGTCTTGATGACGTCTAGACTTGACGCCAACTTGCATCGGTCCACAGCTACTTTGAGAGCCCCAACTTCATCTTGCATGTTCTTCTGTGCTTTCAAAAAAATACTGTTCAGTAGCTCCAGCCATTTCCTCGATAACGTTGCATTATCCCTTTCTTACAGGTAACATGGACATGTTGCTTCTTTTGGTGTGTCATTCGAACAACCGAGAAACTTGTGAGGTTGGCAGAACTTGACAAGTTGTTTTGGAAGTTATAGGTACAATGCTGCAATATTTCCCCCTTTCATGTGCACGGTGTCATTGATCTCTAGTATGACCTCTCGACTGGTGTACATACTCCTCCAGACAACTGACTCGACAGAGGTTGATGTCGGTGGGCACTGAGCGATGGAGGGAATGCCACACCGTGGTGAGACGCATGGGTCCCGTCCCTTCTCGTGAAGCCTCCCATGTGGTGGCAGTGTGCGGCCAACTCCATTCGTAGCAGCGTCCTTTATGTCACGAGAAGTCATAGTCAATTTTCCTAAGTACCGTAGAGCCAGACTAGACTCAGGCACCCATACCTCTGTTGCGTGAACTGTCCTCTTCATTCAAACGGCATGCCTAGATTTACAGCATTTCCGAGTGTTCTACTTGTAAGGAAAGATAGATGACGCCCGGGTTTTGGGCCGTTACCTTGGTATCAGAACCAAAGCGCAGCAGACATAATAGAATGAACATTTGCAGCGGCGTATAGAAGCCATTCACTGTTTTCAGACCCCTATATGTGCCAATATAGGAGGAAATCTGCCCGATTCTGACAGGCAGAGTTAGCCCCAGCTCGTGGCAGTTTCAGAACGTTCCCGATGTGGGGGAAGTGTTACAATGTTTTTGTTTCACAACATTTATTCATGGTGGTGGTAGCGTAGGCGGTCAGGTGACCGATGCAGAGTGGCATGGTGTCATGGTGGCCAACGTACGCTGCAACAGTGATTCCACACAGCACGGAGGTGTCCCTGTTGCTCCTTCTCCCCCCTCGACTCTCCCTCATTACTTCCTCATTGAATCCTTTTCTGCCGAGTGCAACATTTCAGCAAGTTGGGAGACAACAGCTACAAGGAAATCCAGAATAGATGAAAGCAAAAAGGGGGGGATAAATGTCACTCGGTGCCACGTGGCAGCACAAAAGGGGAGGTCGCTGCCACCCGCATGTGCATGGTGTAGAAGTAACAGCAAAAGCAGCCGCTGCTACAGTAGTACCAGTTCTGGTAACGTGCGATAACAAAAATAGCTGCATCGTAGTTGTAGTAGTAGTAGCAACACACAGCAACAGTTGTAGCAGCATAAAACAATAGCCACAATATGCAGTAGAAAAAACAATGGCAGTAACAATAGTAAAAATAGCAACAATAGCAACAGTAGCAGCTCAAATCAGGTGTAGAAACAGCACACAACAATAGTGATAGCTGTAGCAGCAACAACATCCTGTGCAGTAGCCAAAGCAACAACATTGCATGCATCAGTTGTGGTAGCATTGCAGAGGAAAAGAACCAGCTGGGCAGCGGCGGTGACCACCGTGGTGGTCTGCGACGCCCCTAGCAATAGCAGCAGCTTTGCAGCTGCATGAGTTGGGGCCCTGGCTGCACCTCTAGCCGCAGTACAACTAGTATCGGAAGCTGCACAGAATTTGCACAAGCCTCCTTGCAACTCCCTCCACCCTCGCCATCACGAGGATGGAGGGACTGTGGTCCACCAACCACGAGACCGGACAAAAGGGGAAAGGTGTATACTTCACAGAAATTTCCAAAGAGGGTACTCGCAAACACACGAGGCATTGAAAAAACTTACACTTAAGTACACACAGACTTTCTTCTTTTCTCCTTGTGATTTGCACGTGCACTGTCACTGAATTATACCATGAAATAATTTCTATGATCCAGCACGTTTCACCTTTCGTCGAACATTGAAACAGTGGCAAACTCCATGGTGACGGCAACATGTGCTGCTCGCGGCCATGGCCAGACTAGGCACCACTGGCACAATGGAGACCACATTAGCTAGCATAACGCAAAGCAAACCACCACCTCACTCTGTTGCCGTCCTTCAATATCAATCCTGGCCAAAGCACAGTCTGCTTAGGCTGCCACTTTTGTGCATCCGCCTCTCCGGAGCCAACCTGGCTCCATGATCCTTGCCGCAGCCCAGACAGTAGCCTAGGAGCTACAGGAGTACTAGCAAGAGTATGTTTCCAGTGTCCAAGGATCTCTCATAAATGTGGCCGGAATCCAAAGTAGGCCAAAGGATTTTGAGACACCCGCATAACAACTTGAGGTGGTAGCTATTGTTTTGCCTGTCGGCACAGAGTAATGATGTTTGGCCCAAGACCTTGAAGTATGACTCGTCCGTGCTTAAGAAGATGTTTGATCCAGGTTGCTCAGCTAGGGCCTTCGTCTTCACCGTACCAGAGGTTGATCGCACAGTCCTCGCACCATTCATCAGCGATACTAATGTTGCCACTAACCCTGACCCCTGCGAAGCCTGGAGCATCCTTTCCTACCCTTACCATGCCTCAATTCAATCCACCGTCAACCGCCTCCTAAAAGAATTCAACACCCTCAGGGTGAGTGACTCCGAGTTTGTCATCACCTTTTTTTGCCACGCCTAAGATGTCCTACGTTAGCTGGACAAGGCTGGTGTACAACCACTTACTGCCCTTCTTTCCATCGAGAGTGCTGCTACCTCCTACTACTCGAAGATCCTCGTCAACTTTGACATTAAAGCTCTTAAGGTCATTTCATCCTAGGAGACACTCATGACTTGGTTCTACGCCCAGATATGGAAGTGAGAGGAGGCAATCCAAGACACTTGCCTGCAACATTAAGATAGACCAGCATTGGCAACAGTAAGCTTTGCCTCTCGTACCGAAGATTTCTAATCCTCTGGTGTCTATGGCCTCTGGTATTGTCAAATCCAGACATCCCTCTATGTCTGTCCAAGGAAGTAGGATTTGTAATTCCGCAAGCTTGAAGGTCACAGAAAAAAAAGTCCGACTGAGACTGTCCTCCACGAAGTGTTTCTTTTTTTGGTACCTGAAAAACCGGACATTTACGGGCCTATTCTTGACCATATCAATGTGGGTACAGTGGGAGAGCTCAGTTGAGAGAGGTGGTAGAATGGGTTGGCTAAAATTTCTTAGGAAAGTTGAATTTCTCCAGTTCACGAGCTCTTCAATAACACTTTCTAAATGCCTATCATGTACTTAAACTATCTCCAGGTACGTTTGAAGAATGTGGCACTAAGTTTTGAGTGCAAGTTTTTCCTTTCACGACTACACAGCCAATTCTGCTCAGGCAAAAAAGGCCACACATTTTCAGTCTTAATGCATGATGCAACAGGTGATAATCTTTTTCAGACTAGTGGAACATTGTTTCTATCTTTCTTCAAGCCAGAGGATGTGTTGTGCAGATGTACGCACGCTTGCAAAGGTGAAGGGTAGTGAATATCTCGTGCTATTCCTCATTGTTTTTCCACCTCCTACAAGCATATGCATACATTTCCTGTCTCTTGAATGTTTCTATCGTGTTCTGCCACATTGTGTCTCTAACAACCTATCCCCTCCTACAGAACACTCCTAAGATGATTTCCTTATTCCCTAGGAGTAGTTGAGAGACTACACCTCTTCATTCCACCACAAATCACGCGGTAGCAGCAACAGCAGCAGCATAGATGTATGGGTTTGATTGGGCTGATTTAGATGGGACAGACAAGTCCTTCCTACGTACCATGAACAATAGAAATTACAAATCGGAAACCACGTCATGAGTGGCCACAGCATCACTAACTGTAGTAGCAACGGCGGCATTCTTAGCGATAGCAGAGCTCCATCCGTGGCTTTCTTTGCTCGAGTTTTCTAAGCCGGAAAGACATAAATAGTGAATACTACCATTGTGGCATTCTAACCCATAGCTACAGCAATTACGGAGGTGATGCTGCATCCTTTCTAGTCAGCAGTGTCACCATCATGTATTGCAGGTACCTTTTCTCGCAGCAATATTAGCAGGAGCACCCGTGTGTGCTTATGCCCATCAACTTCATAATCGCTCATTATTGTGCTCTTTGTCTCAAGTAGCAGAAGGATGCAGCATTTTCAGCATCAGCAACAGCACGTAGCAGCAGCCACAGTAGCACATAGCGGCGGCACGTCGTCGCATGTTGCAGTTGTTGTAGTAGCAGCAACACATAGCAGCAATAACTACCTCAACCACAACAGTAGCATCATTAGAAACATCGGCAACAGCCGTATAGCATTGCACAGCAGCAGTAGCAGCAGCATCAGCAGCATGCTGCACTCATCAAAAGAGTAGTGGTCGTAGTAGCATATGTCAGCAACACTCAACATTTGTTGCATCAGGTGCAGTAGTACCACCAGCAGTGGGTACTGCTCCTCTCTGATTTGCAGGCCAAGGGAAGCTACATTGTAGCTTCTCCCTTTCTTCCCCCCCCCCTGTCCCTGACATGCTTTGTAGACCATAGGATCTGTTCATTGATCATGAGCTCCCTGATTGAGCGGCCTCACTGTTCAGCGAGTTTTCTGATTGGCAATCTCACTAATCCCTGAAGGTGATCCCTAACCCAAGGATCGTGTGAACAAGAAAGTGAGAAAGAAACAGGTATGCAACCCAGTCCAGCTAGTTGTTGGCCCTCGTCTCTTTCTAGTATTGTACCCTTCAGATTTGTTCAGTGGTTTTTATTGGTTTATTCCCTTTACGGTTTTTCTCTCTTGTGATCATTTCTCTTCACGTGGTTGAGATGCAGGAATTTGGCGCTCCATCCCATTGCCAAAAGGATATCTTGGTTCATCAAAGTTAAGAAGTCGGAAAGTTGGTTTTCTTTTTTTTCATGTTCCCCTCATTTCCCTCCTAACTTTTTCATCCTGTCTACATCTACCATTTTTTATCAAGACCCAGTAGAACTTCCCTTTGTTTAGGTTGAGATCCAGAGAAAAGATTGTCCCTTGGGTGATCATTCACCTCTCATTCTTTTCATTTCTTCCTTTCCCATCCACCCTCTCTCATTCCAGAACTGGAAACTCAAAAGCTCTTCCCCTGTGCCTCAGAGACCCTAGCTAATGAGGGTTGAGGTCTTGGTATGTGGAAGTCTCTACCGTGCCTTCGTGTACATATCTTGGTACATCAAGGCACAATTCTGGGTTTTCTTAAGCTTCTCCTCCTCCTCTTCTTTTCCTCCTCTCCTCCTCAGTTTCATTTTACGATCTGCAAGACTCGGGTCAAGACTATGGTACTTCGATTTTTGTTCNCTAGTCCTCTCATTCATCTCCATTTCACTCTCACAACTGTCATTTCTTTGGTAACAGGTCATCTCTTGTGGTTTCACCACCCCGATCGGCATGGGCACAACCTTACTGTTCCCCATCGTTCTATGGACTACCTCCATCATTCTAAGAACTTCTGTTGTGGTTGTATGCATCAGGTCAATAAGAATTCATGCATCGTCTTCTAGTAGCGGCCTCAAATTCATGCTAGCGGCCTCAAATTCATGCTGGCATGGACTATTTCACGTCTTGTGGCTTTTGCACTCTTTCCTTGCAGTCATCTGGGTGTTTCATACTTCTTGTTCTTTTTTGTGATTGAGAAGCTACCTGCAGGCTTCCTAGCATTGCTGCTACTTACGAGGCAACTCTGTCCAGTTAGCAATTGCACTAACACAGAGGGTGGATGAAGATTCAGCAAGGATTGGGCTAGGCAAGACGCTCAGAGTCTCATAAGCATAATTGCTTCAATGTGCAGAGAGAGATGACAGCTGAAAAGCATGTAGAATAAACACCTGTCGTGGCCCACGACAGGTGAAGACGTCAATGAAGGACTTCAAGGACAAGACATCAAGGGTAGTTCCGCCGAAACATTTGTAAAGACGTCAATGAAGGACATCAATATCAAGGACCTCAATATTCATCCTCCACAATATGTTGTGTGTAGGTATCACCAAGGAATCATCTGATTCTATGTTTTCATTTGGCTGGCTTTGCTGTATTGATGAGGGACCAACTACTTGAGAAACTGCTAGGAAGCTTCCTAGCCTTGCTGCTGCTGACGTGGCGACACTGTCCAGTCAGCTGACGCACTAGCAAGCAGGCAGGTGCAAGAAACAGCAAGGATCAGTGTAGGGAGACGCGCAAAGTCTCATAAGCTTCAATAGCTTAGTAAATGCAGAGAGAGATGACAACTGACAGGTCCAGGGCATAAATACCTGCCGCGGCGCACGGCGGGTGTCGCACGCGGCAGTCCAAGAGCTGTCCTAAAACCGGCCCAAAACCACTGTTTTGGCCGTAACTCTGCGCACACATGTCAGAATCCTACGCCGTCTGAACCTAGACGTGCAGAATCAAAAGACGCACGCAACGACTGGTCACATGCATGCATCCATCGACGGACAGCGAGTATATAATGCAAAAACATGCAAATGGGGCTCATGCCCAGTCCGCCGAAAGGCGCCTGCAAGACGTAGAAGTCACAGCAAGGAGTCCCGGTGACATCTGGGGCTCTG
>SZWC01009955.1:88091-98902 GCA_023375785.1 Penium margaritaceum
CTAGGGAGACGCGCAAAGTCTCATAAGCTTCAATAGCTTAGTAAATGCAGAGAGAGATGACAACTGACAGGTCCAGGGCATAAATACCTGCCGCGGCGCACGGCGGGTGTCGCACGCGGCAGTCCAAGAGCTGTCCTAAAACCGGCCCAAAACCACTGTTTTGGCCGTAACTCTGCGCACACATGTCAGAATCCTACGCCGTCTGAACCTAGACGTGCAGAATCAAAAGACGCACGCAACGACTGGTCACATGCATGCATCCATCGACGGACAGCGAGTATATAATGCAAAAACATGCAAATGGGGCTCATGCCCAGTCCGCCGAAAGGCGCCTGCAAGACGTAGAAGTCACAGCAAGGAGTCCCGGTGACATCTGGGGCTCTGCAACGGTGGTCGGTCAGCTCCAGACGGGTAGCCCGCCGCCTGTCGTCGCGCCGGTGTCACCAGGGCCGCCTGCCTCAGGGATCTGCACGAGTATGGACACGGCCGAGTGGTCACAGTAAACTGTACAGGAACGGTACAAAGCACAACACTACTGCCATTCTTCAAGTGTAGGGGACGAAGAGCCTTGCTGGGGCCACAAGGTGCATGATGTACCTGCCGTTTACGTTTTCTTTGAGATTAAGGGGAGGGCGATAATCCGCCGGCATTGCTAGCCAAGAGTTGCGCTTGTGACCCCTCTTTTGGATGCTCCCCTACTGGCTGTCACAATGCCCAAGGGAAACGGGTGTAGAAGCCACCAAACAAGGGCCTTAGAAGAGGCGATGGCTTTGGTCAGAGGCAAATTCAACACACGCCATGGAAAATATGTTTGCACTAGGTTTTGGGCTTGGAGGAGAGCACACGAGGTCCGGTTGAAGCAAGGAGATGGTCGAACGGTATTTCAACTGATAGCTTGCTACAACGAGTAGATTTTTTAGGGCCTTCAATGATGAGCATGGCCGATCTGAGGCAGTTATGTACACAAGGAAAGTGGATTTGGGATTTATGCCCATTTGAATTGATCACGATGTAGTAAATCCGACGGCAAAAAAAAGCTCTCTAACGAGTACACTTGTGTCATGTAAAAATATCATGCATACAGGAAAATTGCATGATGTTGCAGAGAATAGACATCAAAACATAAGAAAACGGCTTCTCACGTGCATGTTTGATGTAGCATGCTCTTTCTCCGCTTGAACCATAACAAGCGCCACCCTTTGTCTGCAGGGATTGATGTTTGAAGGTTCGGATCAAACCCAACATTGGCCACCGCATTAAAGAGATGCCAACCAGTGAACAATGCCACGCGTCATGCGCGTGCTTGACAGCAAGAGCAGGAGAATATCTCTGATCATGGGGCAAAGTTCTTCGTAATGGTATCAAAAGCAATATAGGGACGTGTTTCTTCTTGCTCTTATGATTAAGTTTATGTCCTTAGACTGAAAGCTCTTTAACTTGTATCTGTCGTTTGTTCTACTTCTGCTTACGCGCGTCAGTTGGAATAGGATATCTCAGCAGAGATAGAGAGGATTTCGATGACTTCAATGTAAGACTCTATCCGAATGAGTTAGGAGATTAACATGTGATAACGGAATCTTCAAACCTTCGATATCGCTCGATCGATCTTCCCGTTCAATCTCAGGACAAGTATTGCGCTTGCCAAACTAGTCGGTTTCTCTCAACGATTGCCTCCCCACGCTCATAAATCATCCGAACCTGTTCCATTTGTACTGGTGCACGTTGGTTACTGGGAAGACCCAAAATCGATTGCTAACCACGAAGACATGCGTTCAGCCGTGTCGCAGCGAATGAACACCATGCGATCAGACCTTAAGAAAATGCTTACATCAGCACATGCGATAAGCACTGCAGGTGCTCCTAGTCTCCAGGAGATGCGGAAGTTAAAGGAAGAAAGGACCCTCTACACATAGTTTCTTGGATTACTTCCGAATATAGTTCACAAGAAAGCAATTCAAAACATGTGTCTACAGTTCACTAATATATAGAAGAGTTGAAACAGAAATCATCGGCATGAAAGAATCAAATCTATAGATGTAATCCCTATAAAAACAATAACTAGTTCAATTCATCTCCTTGGAGGCTTTTATGCTACTTCATTATGTAAAATTCACAAATTCTAGATAAAATACATGCATTTGTTCAAATTCATATGGAGGAATATGGGAAGAAAAAATATCAATAATGTTTCATGATACTTTCCCCCACATTTCGATCCGTTTTGTAGATGTTTCATGATAGAAATCATATCAAATTTCTCTTTCTTTGCGAGTAAGGCCTTTAGAAACACTCAAAGACCATTTTTAATTTTAATAAATAATTATCTTAGAAAATATTTTATATATTTTTCAAGGTTATCATTAAAATAATTATTCTTATTGTCTAAATTTTGACGAGTTCATGTATTTTTCAAAAGGAAAAAGCATGATGAATATGGTTCCACATAACTTCTTACATGTTAGGTATTCTTACAAATAATTCATACTATATAGTTCAAATAAGTTTTGGGCAAAACAAATTACACTCTGCGATACGAGTGAAAAAACCTACATACAAAGACATACGTGAACCCATACTCTTGTAGTTTCAATTATAAACATTAGTTTCTTTATGAACATATATATGAGATTTTTCTTCTCATGAAAGCATGTTATGTGTTTTCATCGGGCTACATGTGTTTAGATAATGACAAGACCACTTGTCTCAATAGTCTCATAACCCAATAACTCAACACAAAAAATACCTTATTCCATGAAATAGAAGACATCTGATAATCATACAAAGCCAGCCTTCAAATCCCACATCCTTTCAACGCGTATATGAGCTACTCACATACCATTATCCTTGAACTCACTAATGGCATGGGATAAGCATTCATGACCAACAGTGTTAACAAGGCTTAGGCATGCACCATTTACCTGAACATCTGTGAACACACTAAGAAATTTAATAAATTTAAACATTCTCCCCTTGAAAAAAAACATTCTCTCCACATAGTGCACACTATACGAACCCCCATAAAAAAATTCCAAAACAAGAGGAAGAACCCTTAATCTATCTCACCAAAAGGTATCATGCCGCAAAGGACAACATGGAAACTAAACAACACCCTATGTGGAAATAATGTTCACTTGATCATCTATGTTTACTAGTATAAGTACGAATTACTTGGCTCCCCCTCACAAACTACTCAATTTATTAAGGGCATGACCACTGGACACATAATTAATAGTAGAATATACCTAGATACCTTTTCAAAATGTCGTGAGTAAAATTCTAGCCAAATTTCTTGCAATTTATCCAAACATTGCACTCATCAAACACGTTTCATCAAAGGTCACCACATCCGATACATTTCCTCCCAAATCCATGACATGCAACTTCGTGCAATATTGATTAATGAAGAACTATACTACCTTGCTTCAAACCTAAAAGAAGCTGCCAAAACTTTGGATTGAACATGCGATGCATACAATGCATCACAGAGACATCCCACAAATAATCATGACATATATGTGACTATTGAATATAATACCACCACATGGGATGAATGAAATTGATGTTTGACGCCTCGCATAACATTCTAGTTTGGGATCTATGAAGGATATCCCTTGTACCCACTACTTTTAATTTGTTACATGGAACATGTTTTTGCATACATCAAGTACCACCTACAAGGAGTCACAATGGTCTTTTGAAACTACCATGATTTTGATTACCACGCGGATGAGAAAACCATCCTCATACGCTAAATCATAGAGGTTAACTTAACCCTCAAATTTTGATGCCAATAGATGACCACACGGAGCTCAAGGTAAATCTAACAGACCATTTCATTCTTCATGTTGGAAAGCATAACTGCACCGTCTCTACCCCTTGTGATGCAACGTCTAATCCACATACTAGGTAGCAATTTCCACTCCATCTTTACCCCTCGTTGGGCATGGGACCTATTTAGAGTTATGGTTAATCATCCCCTTGTAATACACTATGATACCTGTGTATAGTGCTACCTGTTTAAGCATAGTTCCCAGTTGCTTACATCGAGATGTTCACTTCTTTTAACACTACGTCTTGAGTGGAATTCAAAATGTTCTGTCAATGTTTCTGAATTGAATTTATGCGGTTCAAAAGGAATTTTCATGCATTGTAATTTTTTGTAGGAAGCCTACATACGGCCCTTGAATTATGCATCGGCTGTTTTGTCTGTCGTATTCCTCTTACATAAAGTGTGTGGTCCGAAACACCTTGTTTTGTTCGATGAACATCCATATGACGACTTGGGGTAAAATCCAGATAGGGTTACGGTTGCCATTTTCTCGAATATGCCCCCCTCCCCCTCCCCATCCCCCCCTCTCCCCGCAAACCCCCCTAGTATATTGGGGAAGTGTATTGGAGAGTGTATTGGGAGGACAAGATTTTCTCGGACTTGTGCAACGGCAGGTCCGTACCTCCCTCCGAACAGACTAGTTTTTAATAAGAAGGCTCCCTCAGCTACACTCTCCAATACACCACCCCAATGCACTTTTAACTGCTGGGGGAGAGGGAGATCTGGATACAAGGACCTCCCCCGATGTGGATGTGTGTCTTGTGGGAGTGTAACTGGGAATGCATCTGGTAGGCAGTGTACATCAAAATTAAGTACTCGTAAACCATCGGTTTCAAGCATCCGACGTCTCTCTCTTTGTCTATGTAACCAGCTATAAAGTTGTACACAAGCAGTTTAGTATACTTGCCACAATGGGATCCCAACTGGACCTCCCCCCTCCCTCCCTTCCGCAAACCCCCTAGTGTATTGGGCAAGTGTATTTGGGAGTGTATTGGGAGGAAGAGGTTTTTTTGTACTTGTGTAACGGTAGGTCCGCACCTCCCTCCAAATATATTAGTTAAAAAAAAGAAGGCTCCTCAAGCTACACTCTCTACTACACCAACCCAATACACTTCTACCTATGGGGGGGGGGGATCTGGATACAATGAACTCCCTCCCGAAGTGAAAGAGTGTATTACGGGAGTGTAGCTGGGAGTGCATATGGTAGAAAAAGAAACAGACTTGTGTACATCTACATTAATTACTCGTAAGCCGTCGATTACAAGCATCTAATGTCTCTCTCTTTGTCTACGTAACTAGTTATAAGGCTGTACACAAACAGTTTAGTGTACTTGGACTCCGCCACAATGGGATCCCAACTGGACCCCCCTCCCCCGCAAACCCCCTAATTCATTGGGGAGTGTATTGGGAGGAAGAGATTTTTTGGGACTCATGTAACGGCAGGTTTGCACCTCCCTCCAAATACCCTAATGAACAAAAGGAGGCTGCCCCAGCTACACTCTCCAATACACCAACCTAATACACTTTTACCTGCGGGGAGGGGGGGATCTGGATACAAGGACCCCCCTTCCCAAAGTGGAAGAGTGTATTGCAGGAGTGTAGCTGGGAGTGTATCTGGTAGACAGAAAGAAAACAGACTTGTGTACATCTACATTAATTTTTCCTAAGTCGTCGATCACAAGCATCCGACATCTCTCTCTTTGTCTACGTAACCAGCTATAAGGCTGTACACAAACAGTTTAGTGTACTCTGACTCCGCCACAATGGGATCCCAACAGGACCCCCCCTCCCCCCCCCGTAAACCCCCTAGTGTATTGGTGAATTGTATTGGGGAGTGTATTAGGAGGACGAGGTTTTTTCGGACTTGTGTAACAGCACGTCAGCAGCTCCGAATACACTAGTTGAAAAAAGAAGGCTCCTCTAGCTACACTCTTCAATACACCAACCCAATACACTTTTACCTGTTGGGGGGGGGGGTCTGGATACAAGGACCCCCCCCCCCAATGTGGAAGAGTGTATTGTGGGAGTGTACCTGGGAGTGTATCTGGTAGATAGGAAAAAAACAGACTTGTGTACATCTATATCAATTACTCGTAAGATATCGATTATAAGAATCTGACGCCTATCTCTTTGTCTACGTAACCAGGTATAAGGCTGTACACAAATGGTTTAGTGTACTTCGACTCCGCCATAACGGGATCCCAACTGGATCCCCCCCCCCCACAAACCCCCTAGTGTATTGGGGAAGTGTATTGGGGAGTGTATTGGGGGGACGAGGTTTTTTCGGACTTGTGTAACGGCAGGTCCCCACCTCCCTCCGAATACACTAGTTGAAAAAAGAAGGCTCCCCCAGCTACACTCACCGATACACCAAGCCAATACACTTTTACCTGTTGGGGGAGGGGGGGATCTGGCTACAAGGACCCCCCCCCTCAAAAGCGGAAGAGTGTATTGTGGGAGTGTAGCTGGGAGTGTATCTGGTAGACAGGAAAAAAACAGACTTGTGTACATCTATATTAATAAATTGTAAGTTGTCGACTACAAACATCTGACTTCTCTCTCTTTGTCTACGCAACCAGCTACAAGGCTGTACATTAACATTTACTGTACTTCGACTCCGCCACAACGGGATCCCAATTGGACCCCTCCCCCCCTCGTAAACCCCCTAGTGTATTAGGGAAATGTATTTGGGGGATGAGTTTTTCTCATACTTGTGTAACGGCAGGTCTGCACCTCCCTCCAAATACACTAGTTGAAAAAAGAAGGCTCCCCCAGCTACACTCTTCAATACACCAACCCAATACACTTTTACCTGTTGGGGAGGGGGGGTCTGGATACAAGGACCTCCTCCCCCCGCCAAAAAAAAGTGGAAGAGTGTATTGTGGGAGTGTAGCTGGGAGTTTATCTGGTAGATAGGCAAAAAACAGACCTGTGTACATCTACATTAATTAGTCTTAAGCAGTAGATTACAAGCATCTGATGTCTCTCTCTTTTTCTACGTAACCAGCTATAGGGCTGTACACAAACAGTTTAGTTTACTTTGACTCCGCCACAATGGGATCCCAACTGGACCCCCCCCCGTTCGCAAAATCCTCTAGTGTATTGGGCAAGTGTATTGGGGAGTGTATTGGGGAAAAGAAGTTTTTTTGGACTTGTGTATCAGCATTTCTGCATCTCCCTCTGAATACACAATTACAAAAAAGAAGTCTTCTCAAGATACAATCTCCAATACACCACCCTAATACACTTTTGAGTGGGGAGACGGAGGGGGGGGGAGGAGACTTGATTAGTACCATGTCGATGACACGAGCGACAGTCAGCGGATGGAGTATTGACCCGCCCATCGATTGTCGTACTGTCCCACACACACGTTAACCTTCCACATTGCGCCTGTGCAGAATTTAGCATAGTATAGGCACGGATTCAATAATACAAAAATAGCGCAAAACATACAATTTTTACAATGTATATCTCATTTGAAGAAAGGACATGATTAAGCAGTTTTCAGAAATTATTTACTTTTTTTTTTAAATTTTTGTGATATTTTCAATGAACACAGTTGTGAAGAAAGATCGTGGAAATTCAGGTGTTGATGTACACATGATTGTGTATGAACTTGACTCTAACAACTAACTTCCTTGAAATGTTGTCAACATTCTAGGTTTCTTTCATGGAAGGATCCTCACCATATGTTTTTCTCTTATACAAAGATTTGCAAGTGTATTGATTTGGGGTGATTGGGCATAAATGCCTGTTTATCAACAAATTAGAAGTAGTTATCCCCTTATGAAAAAAAAATAGAATTCCACTTTGAACTCTTTTTGTTGCAATCAATGCAAAGCTCAACCTTAGATCCATGTGCTACTCATCCACACTCCTTCCCCCAATGACATCCTCTTTACTGTAACCAACCCTTTGTCATTTTGAATCAATTTATAGAGCCCACGCTGACCACATCAGGTTTTTTTGACGTCTACACACAAAACAATGGTTTATCGAACCTCACAAGAATGTTTAGCCATGAAGGGTCCCTCCCACATAATCTACGCAGAAGGGGCTTGATGTGTTGACAACTACATAACATTGGCACAAAAAAAAGTGGGAACATATTGTCTTATTCACCCAAAGGCTACTGTGAAAAGTTAATTTTTTATCCTTGCATTTAACTATCTTCAACCATTATTCTTTCAAGATATGTGAACTTAGAGAAAATACATTTGTGTGTCTCTGCAACCAACCCCATTCTCCTCCAAAACGTGACTTGGCCACACGTTGTTATTGATTATACAACATGGAATAGGTATCTCATAAAATGGAATATTTATCCCTTTAGCTTTCCACCCTAAGAGAAATTTGTCCACAGAAGGAAATCCAAGTGCGACACCTCTTTGAACACAATTTTTCTACCGAAGAATTCTGAAAGGAGCCCAATGGAACCTAACTAGGATTGGTGGACGAAGTAAGACAACACTTGCTTCACTTTTGGATTTCCATCATTTTAATTTGTCCCCTCTTGGTCAGAATGTCAAAAACACCCGATACATCACTCTCATCTCTCGTGTAGGACTCATGATCAACATGATTGGAAGACCTTATGAGAAGAGTTCCTCACTTTGGGGACATCCATTGAAAATATGCCAAACTTAGGACAGTTAGGTAATCAATTATTCATGCGACCCTAACGCCACTTTTTGGTTGAGAACACACCGATCTACATAGAACAGATTCTATCCTTGATGAACCACATGGTCATGATCTTCTTAGCTACGCGATGAAATAGGGAATACTACCTTTTATGAAATCTTACATTTCTCTCGGAAATCGGATGACCCAACGATCAAAGACAAGCCAAAGTGGAAAGGAAGATACTACTCCAAAAATTTTCAATGGAAGTACAACCATGATAACATCCCAAACATCCTTCTCTTACTTAGATCTCAAGACAATAATTCTTCTTTTTGCCCGAATTGTCTGGAGGTTTCCCACGATGTAACTCACCAAAAACAGTGAAGCATTAGCTTTTCAATGTAAAGATGTTTAGCCAATACGTAGTCACCTCCACAAGATCTTCATTAATTTGTCAAAGTTATTGCACCAATAATTCTGAAGATCCTGATAAGGCCCACCATACTTGATGGAGAAAGTTTACTCCCGGACATCACACATGCTAGTATCCTTTGTTGACTTTGGAAAGAAAAATGGGGAGACACAAAGGGCATCGTGACCCAAGCCTTCCTCGGAGCAATCTCAGACATTTTCTAGGACTAACTTTTCCTTGTCATGCTTTGTTTGACCCACCTTTTGGAGGGATGGAAAAAGCTACAAAAGTCATCACCAATTCCTTGAGCAAATGCCATATGCCCCCTTTCTATGTAATGCATGGAGTGTTAATGAAAAATAATAATCTAGATCAATCCAATTTTCCAGTGTTGGTTGGAAAACCAAAAAATGTATGAGTGGTGTAGTGTTTGGGTTCTTGGCTTGTTTTCACATTTCATAGACCCTTGCACACCCAATGTTTATGACTTAGGGAAAATAAATTGGGCGCCAACATTGTATACCAAGTGGAAAACGGGCTGCATACTAAAATGTTCACTTCTAGGACATAACAGATGCATGCAGTGTTACGTTAGGTGCTTATTTATGGATAGAATAACAAAACATGTTTTCATGGCCGTATTTATGTTGAAAACCATGTCCATACATATCCATATCCATTTCCATAGATAAAAAAATATATTAGTTGCCATATTCATGTGCATGTGCATAAATATTTATTGAAATGAGGCTAGGTATGTATCAAAGTATTTATTTACGTTGCTTACCCTCTGTATTTCCCTAAAATTTACCCCTTTCCTGGGTTCATGGGTTTATGGGTGTAAGGAGGTTGAGTTCATGAGAGAAATTATGTTCTAAAAATTTGGGACTGGTTCTCAACGGTTCGCTCTCGGGGTGTGGTACGTAAATCAAAATGTGGGGTAGTTGGTGAACGCCTTTTGTCCATTGCCCTTTTTAAGCTTGGGATACCCTCGGGCCCCACCGGTCGACATGAGATGGAAATTGTGTGTGCATGGAAGATAATCCGCTGCATGAAAAATAGCATTCCATCGTAAAGCGACCACACTAGGATTTATATTAATCTAAAACATCATTTTCGGATAGAGAAACAACTTTCAAGTGCCACATGTTTGATGGCTAGATTTGAAAAGACAAGAAGATGATACGCCTAACGTGGATTTATGCATCTTGCTCTCGTGCGCTTTGGCGGTATTGATCACGTGCGGAATTGAGGCCTTCCTTTTCACGTGGTTGAGCCGAAAGCCGACAATCCCGAGGCCTGGGCTGATGGCCTTTCCCACCAACAGTGCCTCAGTCATGGCTGGGTCCCAGCGCTGGGTGACGAGCCGCCGTCCTCAGAGCGCGCTCCTGCCCCTCCTCCCGCAATGCACACCGCACGCACTGTCGTGCCACCAAGAGTGACATTCATTGAAGGTCACCTTCAATGCGTGCCCAGCCACTGCAGGCTCTGGCATGCCGCTGACTTGAGGTGCTAGATTTTGAGCCTTTTCGAATGCGCCTCACCTTTGTCCCGAAGTGAACGGCGGCCATCACGCGTCCCTCCGTCGGACTCGTCCCCTGCGGTGCTGTCTGCGGATGCACAGACACCAGTGCCCTTCCCCGCGCTCTCTCTCTCTCTCTCTCTCTTTCTCTTGACATACCATGTCTAGTTGCAAGGAGTAACACTGCGCTCGTGTAACCAATTGTTCAGGGAGCTTCAGAAAAGACAGAGCACTGGACGAGTGACAGCCAGGGAAAGTGAGAGAATTAGCGGCAGCAGAGGAAGAGGAAGAGGTGGCGGCAGTAGCTCCGATAAACCGTGATCCCCAAACTCCATTACCAGCTCCCTTCCGCTCTTCGCCTTTCCTTCTTTCGCCCACTCTCCAGTCTCCGCAGGGTTGACGTCTTTTTTTTCACTGTCTTT